>PVLA01000525.1:349829-524863 GCA_004027455.1 Hydrochoerus hydrochaeris | reverse complement strand
ATTTTGTAAATCCTCCTCCATGAGCTCTTTCACTTCTCTCACATTATTCACAGAAGGCAAAACCCCACAACCAGTCCTCACAAAGGGGTTATCTAGAGGGCCTCCAGCAACCCCCCTGGAGTCTCCACCCTCGACTCCATATTGAGCATTACATAAAAACATACACATGTGAACTACACAAATTACAATTATCAATACAGAACATTTCAAGATCCCCGTGCCCAATTCCCACATGCGGCGTCTTTTTCCTGGAGAAGCGATTGTCACAAGGCGTGGATGGACTAGGGCACGGCATGGACAGAAAAGGGCACCGCAAAACAGAATTAAAAGTTATGCTACATATAAGAAACACTTTTAACTTAAAAAGAAATCCATAGACTAAAAGTCAAATGATGGAAAAAACTCCATGTGACAGAAACCTTGAAAAAAAACAGTAATAGATATTCTATTTGAGACAAAATGGATTTCAAACTGACACTGATCAAGAGACAGAGACATACTTGTTAAAGGAATAATCCAAGTTGAAGAGAAAACAAATCAGAAATATTTGCACCAAATACCATCACACACAATTATATAAAACAATGCACATGAAAAATCATTTGAGCACTAACACAATTGTAATGGGGGACTTCAACACACCACAAATACACAGATTAACTTGAAAGAAAAATCAACAAAGAAATATCAGAACAGAACCAAACCTGTTAACAAATGGACTTAGCAGATGTCTGTAGAGTGTTCCACCCTACAGTATTAGAATACATGTTCTTAGATGCACATGGGACATTCTCCAAAAGGTCACATGCAAGATCATAAAACACAATTAAGTAAATTCAAAGTAACTGAAATCATCCCATGCATATTATCATACTATATTGCAAAGAAATTGTAAATTAATGTCAAAAGAAATCACAAAAACTGCATAAACACATGGAAATGAAATAACACCCTCCTAAACAACCAATGTGTCACAAATAAAATTAAAGAAGAAATTATTCAATTTCTACAGTTAAATGAAAATACAGTACAACATACCAAAACATGTGGGACACAAATTAAGGAGTCCTGTGAAGGAAATATATGGCAATGAATTTCCACATCACAAAAACAGAGGGAGCCCAAATAAGCAATTTAATGATGAACCTCAAACTACTAGGAAAAGAAAATTTGCAAGTGGAACCCAAGGCTCATACAAGAGAAGAAACTATAAAGATCAGAAGAGAAATTAATACAGATAAAACTAAGAAAACAACACAAAGAATCAATGAATCAGAGTTTTTTCTTGTATTTAAAGAGAAAAAAAAACAGGAAAAAGGTAGAAATATTACACAATTTCAACAAAAGAAGATAAACAGTAAGAAATCACTAGTTGATAAATTACATATTGTTCTTTTAGAAATAGTTATTCAAGTTACAAAATTAAAGCACACAAAGTGGACACTAAAGCAGTGAGAGTGAAAACAGATCTGTTCAACAATCCAACAAGAACCAAGAAATATGGTCATCAATCCCACACACCCAAACATACATGCAGCCATATCCTTTATAGCACTTCCTATTTCCTCTTTTTTTACAATAGCAATTATATATTTTTAAAATTTTATTTAAAGAGGAGAAAAAAAGCAAAACAGAAAAAGGGTAGCAACAATACAGAATTCTAAAAGAAAGAAAGAAAAAGGAAAATGAGAAAAAGCCCCACTAAGAAATCAGTAATTTATAAATTACATACTGTCTGTCAACCTGGATGTAGTTGTTCAAGTTACAAAGTTAAAGGGTACATAGTATATATTGAAGCAGTCAGACTACAAACAGTTCTGCTTAAAGATCCAACAAAGATTCAGCAATATGTCATCTAGTTTACACACTCAAACATACATACAGTTATATCCCTTAGAGCACTTTCTTTTCCTCTCTTTTTTACAATAGCAATTACACATTTTGGTTTTATTACACTTGTACTTCTTACTTTTTACACTAGAGACACAATGTGATATTTATAAAAATGATTCTTATTTATTTCACTAATGAGGATAGTCTCAAGTTGTCTCCATATGCCTACGAAGGCATCAAGATCATCCTTTTTATAGCTGAGTAGTATTCCATTGTATAAAAATGCCACATCTTTTTCATCCACTCTGCAGTTGATGGGCATCTTAGTTGTTTCCAGGATTTAACTATCACAAGTTGTGCAGCTATGAACATGGGTGCACATATATCACTGTGATATGAACTTTTCAGTTCTTTGGGGAAAATACCCAGGAGAGGGATAGCTGTATTGAATGGGGCTTCCAATCCTAGTCTTCTGAGAATTCATCATACTGATTTCCATAATGGTTGCACCAGTCTACATGCCCACCAATAGTGGAGCAGTGTTCCTTTTTCCCCGCAGCCTCATCAACATTTGTTATCAGTTGATTTCTTGATGGCAGCTATTCTTTTTGGAGTAAGGTGGAATCTCAATGCTGTTTTAATTTGCATTTCTTGAATGACCAGTGATGGTGAACATTTCTTCATGTATTTATTTGCCATTTGTATATCTTTCTCTGAGAACTGTGTGTTCATCTCAGATGCCCATTTTTGGGGAGGGTCTTTGAATTTGGGGGCTTGATGTTTTTCAATTCTTTATATATTCTGGACACAAGTCCTTTGTCTGAGGGGTTGCTGATTATAACTGTTTCCCACTCTGTTGGTTTTTTTTTTTTTCCACTCTGTTGGTGATTTCCTTTGAAGTGCAGAAACTTTTCAATAACATGAGATCCCATTTGTTGATTCTTTGAAGTATTTCCCACGCAGGTTGCATTTTGTTCATGAATTCTCTGCCTACCCCTATGTCTCCAAGACTTCTACCTACCTTGTCTTCCAGTAGATTTAGTGTTTCTGTTTTAATATTGATGTCTTTGATCCATTTAGACTTTAGTTTTGTGCATGGTGATATGCATGGATCTAGTTTCAGTCTTTGGCATGTAGAGAGCCAATTTTATCAACACCGTTTATTAAAGAGGCTATCCTTCTTCCAGTGAACATATTTAGCCCCTTTGTCAGATATCAGGTGGCTGAGTGTCTTTGTAGTTGTGTTTGGATCTTCTAATCTGTTCCATTGATCCTCAGGTCTATTTCTTTGCCAGTACCAAGCTGATTTTATCACTGTGGCTTTGTAGTATAGATTCAAGTCAGGAATTGAGATGCCTCCTGCCTTGCTTTTGTTGCCTAGAATTGCCTTTGCTATTCTAGGTTTCTTCTGTTTCCAAATGAATTTTAGTAGTGTTTTAGCTAGATCTGTGAGGTATGTCAATGATATCTTGATTGGGATTGTGTTAAATCTGTATAAGAGTTTTGAGAGTATGGCCATTTTCACAATGTTGGTTCTTCCTAACCAAAAGCAAGGAATGTCCTTCCATTTTATAATATCCTCTTCAATCTCTTTTTTCAGCATAGTATA
Organism: Hydrochoerus hydrochaeris; assembly: GCA_004027455.1. Lineage (NCBI taxonomy): Eukaryota > Metazoa > Chordata > Mammalia > Rodentia > Hydrochaeridae > Hydrochoerus > Hydrochoerus hydrochaeris. Next base: position 521,421 of record PVLA01000525.1, on the reverse strand, counting down.
ATTTTCAGCATATAAGTCTTTTACATTTTTAGTTAGGTTGATTCCTAAGTATTTCATTTTTTTACTTGTTATTGTAAAGGGCAATATTTCCATAATTTCTCTCTCAGTGAGTTCTTTGTGTACAGGAATGCTATTGATTTTTGAGCATTGACTTTGTATCCAGCTACACTACTGAACTTGTTTATTACCTCTAATAGTCTTTTAATGGAGTTTTTTGGGTCTTTATATAGAGTTTCATGTCATCTGTAAATAGTGATAATTTAACTTCTTCCTTTCCTATCTTTACTCCTTTTATTTCTCTCTCTTGTCTGATTGCCCTGGCTAGTGTTTCCAGAACTATATTGAAAAAGAGTGGTGATAGTGGACCTCCATGTCTTGTTCCTGATTTTAAAGTGGAATCTTTCAGTTTTTGTCCATTTAGTATAATGTTAGCTGTTGGTTTGTCATAGATGGCCTTTATAAGGTTGAGGTAGACGCTGTGTAGTCTGAGTTTCTGAAGGGTTTTTATCATGAACATGTGTTGGACTTTATCAAAAGCTTTTTCTGCATCTATTGAGATGACCATGTGGTTTTTGTTTTGGGCTCTGTTGTGGTGGTGTATTACATTAATTGATTTGTGTATGCTAAACCATCCCTGCATTCCTGGAATGAACCCAACTTGGTCATGATGTATAATCTTCTTGATGATTTGCTGCATTCTATTTGCCAGGATTTTGTTGAGAATCTTAGCATCAATGTTCATTAGTGAGACTGGCCTATAGTTCTCTTTTTTGTTTGGATCTTTCTCTGGTTTTGGTATCAGAGTAACATTTGCTTCCAGGAATGATTTAGGGAGGATTGATTTTTTTCTCAATTTCATTGAAGAGTTTAAGGAGTACTGGCATCAAATCTTCTCTAAATTTCTTGTAGAATTCAGCTGTGAATCCATCAAGACCTGGACTTTCCTTTGTTGGTAAGTTTTTAATTACATTTTCAATTTCAGTAGCTGATATTGGGTTGTTCAAAATTGCTATACCTTCTTGGTTGAGCTTTGGTAGTTCATATGCTTCTAGAAATCTGTCCATTTCCTCTGTGTTTTCCACTCTATGTGAGTAGAGATTTTCAAAGCAGGTATTCATGATCTTTTGAATTTCCATGGGATCTGTAGTAATTTCTCCCTTTTCAGTTCTTATTGCATGAATTTGAGTTTTTCTTTCTTTATTTCTCTTGATAAGGTTAGCTAGGGGTTTGTCAATTTTGTTCATTCTCTCAAAAAACCAGTTTTTTGATTCATTAATTCTTTGTATTGTTTTTTATTTTCAATTGCATTGATTTCTGCTCTGATCTTTACAATTTCCTCTCTTCTATGAGCTTTGGGTTAAACTTGCTCTTCTTTTTCTAGAAGTTTGAGATGGAGCATTAGGTTGTCTATTTGTGCTCATTCTGTTTTCTTGATATGACAATTTATTGCTATATGTTTCCCTCTTAAGACTGCTTTCATTGCATCCCACAGATTACAGTATGTTGTTTCTATATTTTGATTGAATTGTAGGTATTGATTTACTTCTTCTTTAATTTCATCTGTAGCCCACTGGTTGTTCAAAAGGCTGTTATTTAATTTCCATGCATTTGTGCAGGTTTTACAATTTCTTTTGCCATTAATTTCCAATTTCAGTATACTATGGTCAGATATTATGCATGGTATGATTTCAATACCTTTGCATTTACTTAAGAATGTTTTATGGGATAATATATGGGCTATTTTGGAGAATGTTCCATGTGTAGCTGAGAAGAATGTGTATTCTGATGTGGTTGGGTGGAACACTCTGTAAACATTTACTAAGTCCAATTGCTCACAGGTATGATTCAGTTCTGTTATTTCTTTGCTGACTTTTTGTCTAGTTGATCTATCTCTTTGTGACAATGGGCTGTTAAGATCTCCTGTTATAATTGTTTTCCTGTGTATTTGGTTTTTCATGTCCATTAGTATCTATCTTACATAGTTGGGTGCTCCTGTATTTGGTGCATATATATTTATAATTGTTAGTTCTTCCTCTTGAATTTTTCCACTAACAAGTATGTAGTGACCTTCTCTATCTCTTTTAATCATTTTAGGTTTGAAGTTCACATTGTCTGCAAATAGAATAGCTACCTGTTTTTTTCTGGGTTCCTGTTGCATGGAATACTGTTTTCCATCCTTTGACTTTTAACCTATGAGTTTCCTTTTCAGTCAGATGTGTTTCTTGTATACAGCATATTGTGCGGTCCTGTTTCTTGATCCATTCTGTCAATCTATTTCTTTTTATAGGTGAATTGAGGCCATTTGTATTTATGGATATCACTGATATGTACTGGCTCGGCTTTGCCAGTTGTTTTTTCTGCTTTTCCTCTTATTTAATTGCTTATCCTACCTAGTGGTTTCTTTCTGTTGTTGTTTTGGGGATTGTGGTCATTTTTATCTCTGTCTACTATGTCTTTCAGTACTCTTTCTAGTGTTGGTTTGGTGGACACGAATTTCTTCCGTTGTTCTTTGTCATGGAAGTATCTTGTTTCTCCATTAAATTTCAATGAAAGTTTTCCTGGGTACATCAGTCTGGGTTGAAGATTGTTTTCTTTCAGGGCTTGAAATACCTGATTTCAAGCTCTTCTTGACTTGAGGGTTTGTGCTGGAAAGTCTGCCATCAATCTAATGGGCTTTCTTTGATAGGTGAGTTGTGTTTTTTCTCTGACAGCTTTTAGTATTCTGTTTTTATGCTGTGTGTCTGAGACCTTAATTGTGTGTCTGGGTGTGGATTTCTGTTGATTGTGACTGTTTGGCATTCTATATGCCTCACTTATCTGCATATCAGATACTTTCCCCAAGTTTGGGAAATTTTCTTCTGTTACTTTTGTGAATATTTGGGCTACGTCATTTGCATTGACTCCTGCCTCTTCACTGATTCCGATTAATATTATATTTTTTCTCTTGGTACCATCTTGAAGCACCTCATGCTGCTTTGTTATTTTTAAAAATTCTATCCTTTCCTGATCACTAAATGTTATTCTGTTCTCGAGGTCCTATCCTCAGCTTCCTTAGGCAGTTTTGCATGCTTTCAATAGAAATTTTTGTTTCTTGGATGTCTCCTTGAGTTTGTTTCATGAATTCTGCTTGTTTTCTATACTGTTTATTCAAAGTTTCAATCAGTTTTCCATGCTCATATACTTTTTTCTCTAGTTCTTCTTTAGCTGCATTCAACAACTCCTTTACTAAAGTTGTTATTTCTATCTTTACATGGGAGAGTACTTCTAATTTGATTACCTCTGTAGCCTGATGCAGTTGTTGTTGTTGTTTTTGTTGTTTTAATTTCACTGGCTATCTTTTCAGAGATTCCCGGTGTGTTACTTTTGGAGTCCTCTATTTCAATGTCTCCTATACTTGCTTCTGGTGAACTATATGTTTGAGACTACATTTTGCTTTTTCATTTTGTCATTTTCACTCTGCCTGATGTTTTCTATGTTTAGGAGGGGATCACACACATTCTTTTCAGACACACCAACGTCTTATAGTTAGTTTTTAGGAGGTTCTACTACTGGCCCTGTTTATCCCCTGTACATCTCTATTTTAGGTGTATACTCACCACACTGATACAATTAATCCACCTTAGTCCAAGGTTCGCCACCTGGGAGCAAAGTTCCAAATTTTTTCACACTAACTGGAGCCTGCTTAAATCTTCTGATGTTCCAGGTGGGAGGGCAGGCCCAGCTGAAGCAGTCCAGGGAAGTTTTCAGTCTTGGGCAGGCATCCTCAATGTTCCTGGTGGCAGGGTGGGCCCACGGTGGAGGTTCCAGGCAGCTTACCCTGATGCAGGCTTCCGCTAAGTTCCCAGTGGCAGGGTGGGCCCACAGTGGAGGTTCCAGGCAGCCTATGCCTGAGGTGGGCTTCAGCTAAGTTCCCCATGGCAGGGCTGGCCCACGGGGGAGGTTCCAGGCAGCTTACCCCTGATGCAGGCTTCCCTAATGAGCTCCGAAGGCATGAGACGTGGTGCACTGTGGCCCACTGTGCAGGGAGTGGTGAGGGCAACCTGCCCTGTGCCCACCTGGATCTGGTCCAGCCCCAGGAAGCCCAGGTGGCCCAGGGCTGCATTCCCTTCCTGGTTCCCTCCAGAGTTCTTTTTTGAAAGATTAAATTGGTGAAACTTTAACCAAACTTACCATAAAAGGAAAGCACAGACTTTGATCCATTCATTTAGGAAGGAAAAAGATAAAATCATGACACACACTGCAGAAATCCAGAAGATCATCACTACCTACTTTGAAAATTTGTATTCTAATAAAGTGGAAGACAGAATATGTTGGTCACTTTTCTCTCATTGCTGAGACAAAGTACCCAACACTCAAAATTAAGAAAGGAAAGGGTTATTTAGCTCATAGTTTGTGGAAGTTTCAGTCCATAATAAAAAAGGCTTGTGTGACTTTGCCTTTATGGCACTTCTATAATGGTGATTAACTCCCATGGCTTTTTTCTTAAGCCTGCTCTGCTCAATTCATGCAGTTTTACTTGGATGATCTACATTCCTGGATTTTCTAAACTTCTGGGATCTCCACTGCACCTCTGTCTTCTCCTTTGTAGATTCACATATTGTTCTCTTAGGGGCACACTGCCTGACCTCCTAGACCTTCTGAAACCTAGGTAAAAGTGTTTTTAACCTCAGAACTTGTGCATTCTGCATGCACCTAAAATCAGTGCTGCCTAGTTGATTCCAGTGTTTGCTCCCATCTGGAGCAGGAGCCAGGTTTTCTTCTCTATTGAATGTATGGAATCAAGAGACTAAATCCATGAGCACTCTAAACCTGATTCTGAGAACAAATGTTATATGCCACTGCCATTCTAGAACATGGTTCTTTGCTTACTTCTCCTTAAATCAAACTCTTTCAATTCTGCAGCTTTGAGGTTGCAAATTGTGGAAATTTGCTGCTTCTTGTGATGCCTTCAGACCAACTTTTCCATTCACCTGTTCCTTTTAACTAATACAAATCTCCTCTGATCTTCATTTGTAGTCCACAGTTTTATGGGAGATTCCTTTCTGGATAAACTGATACTTTAAATCATTCTTCTAGGTTCCTTTCTCTTGATTCTCAGTATAAATCTGATAACAAACCCCCAACAGTGGCCATACCACCACCTCAATATTAGATTGCTTTGAAATTTCTTTTGTCAGATTAATTGGTCCACCACATTTAATCTCAGTCTTATGCAAAGTCTCTGAAAATCAGCAAATTCAGACAAACTTTTACCAAATCATAACATACATTGGCTGGACTTCAGCAGCCAATGCAATCCTTCTGCCCAGCAGAAACCTCTCAAGCCTGGACTTAACTCGTTTTCTGATCTTTTGTTCTCTGACCAGAATCTTCCATATAGATCAGCCTAAGGTGTTCCAGCTTTACTCTTTCAGGAAACATTCTGAACCTTTCCAAATTCTTCCCACAAGCCATTGCAAAAGGTTCTTTAATCTCATGGTCAGGTATAGTTACACCAACAATCCCACTTTTCTGGTACCAAATTCTGTGTTATTTACTTTTCTCTCACTGTTGAAACAAAATACTTGATGGCTAAAGTTAAGGAAGGTTTATTTAGCTCACAGTCTGTGGATGTTTCAGTCCATAATCAGCTGGCCCCAAGGAAGGTTAGTGTGGCACAGCAGCAACCATTCACAGCAGCAGAAGGCTGCAAAAGGAACAAGAGCAAAAAGGGTGAAGAGCACTACAGCAAGCCTCTTTCCTTCCCTCATATTGTGTGCTACCCATCTCAGGGTGGATGTAGTACTCACAACCATAATCCCAGCATTGGGCCATGAATCAATCACAAACTTTAGAAGCCTGTCTCCATGAATGTATGAGGGGAGGACATTCAGACACAAACCATAACACATCACAAAAATGGAGATATGAATTACCACAGTTGAATGAACAAGATATAAAAATTCTAAATAACCCCATACCAGTCAATTAAATTGAAAGTTTAATTAAAAACCTGCCAAAAAAGAAAATCCATGTCTTCAGGGACTCACTGCTGAATTCTACAGGAAATGTAAAGATCTAATGCCACTACTCCTCAAACTCTTTAAAGAAATTGAAAAGGAAGGAAGACTATCAAACTCATTCTTGGAAGCAAGTATTATATTGATACCAAAAGCACAGCAGGATCCAACCAGAAAATAGAACTATAGGAAAATCTCCCTAATGAATATAGCTGCAAAAATTCTCAGTGAGATACTGGGTAACAGAATGCAACAAATTATCAAGAAGATTATACACCATGACCAAGTAGCATTCATTCCAGGGATATAAGGGTGTTTCAACATATACAAATCAATAAATGTAATAAACCATATTAATAGAGCCAATGACCAAAATTACATGATCATCTGAGTAGATGCAGAAAAATCATTACACAAGTTCAACAACTATCCACGATAAGAAAAAAATCTACAGAAAAATGTAATGGATGATATTCATCTCAATCTGATAAAAGTCCTTTATGATAACAATGAACCCCACACTAAATGGTTAAAATTAAAAGCTTTCACTATAAAATCAGGAACAAGACAAGGATGTCCACTATCAACTGTCATACTCAATATAATTCTAGAAATATTAGACAAAGCAATTAGATGAGAGAAAGACAGAAAAGGAGTAAGGATAGGAAAGTAAAAAGTTCAACTATCATTATTTGCAGATTAGATGATACTCAACATAGGAGATTCCAAAAACCATAAAAGACTTCTAGATTCAATAACCAAATTCAGTAAGAAGTATAGCTATATACAAAAGCAACACTCAAAAGTCAATAGGACACTTACATACAAATAACAAATTTACAGAGAGAGATATAAGGAAACTGTACTTTTCTCAATAGCACCAAAAAGAAACACACACCCACACACACACACACACACACACACTTAGGAATCAATTTAATGAAGGAAGTCAAATACTTTTACACTGCACACTATAGTACTCTGAGAAAGGACATCGTTGAGGATAATGGAAAGGTAGAGATGGAAAGATATCCCTTGTTCTTGGGTAGGAAGAATCTGTATAGTGAAAATGATTATACTTCCAAAATTGTTATACAGATTTGATGCAATCTTGATCAAAATATCAATAACATTCATCACAGACTTTAAGAAAAAATCCTAAGATTCATTTGGAACCAAGAAAAATCCTACAATAGAAAAAACAAATCTGGGTGACAAGGGCAAGGCAAGGGACATCACAATCCTGAATTGAAATTACAATACAAAACTACCATGTAAAAAACAGCATGGTACTGGCCAAAATAATAATGATAATAATAATATGACAACAACAACAGACTTGAGGATCAATGAAATAGATGAAAAGATGCAGAAACAACTTTAAACACACTCACCTACCTTATTGACAAATTGGGCACTTTACCAGAAGAAAAATAGCCTGTATAAAAATAGTGCTGGAGGGCCAGGAGTTTAGCTCAGTGGCATAAGTACCTGCTTGGCAAGTGTGAGGTTGTGAGTTCAATCACCGGTACCCCCAAAAAATGGTGCTGGAAAAAATGGCTTTCCACATGCCAAAGATTAAACCTAGACTATATTGCTAACCATGCACTAAACTAAAAATGAAGAGAGTCAGATATCCAAATATTAAAATGAAAACAACAAAACTACTAGACAACGGAATAGGCAACACTCTTCTTTTTTTTTTTTTTTTGTACTGGGGATCGAACTCATGACTGCATGCTTGCAAGGCAGGCGCTTATGCTGCTGAGCTAAATCCCCTAGGCAACACTCTTGAAGATATAGGTGTAGGCAGAGTTTATGAACAAATCTTGATTTCTTAGGAAAGACTACAAAGACTCAACAAGTAATATCTCATCTTATTAAAAAGTTTTAAGAGGGTAAAACAATACCAAATAAACAAACAAAGAAAATCAGAGTGAAGAGATAACCTGCTGAGTGAAAAAAAATTTTGACACCTATTTCTCAAACAAAGGACTAATATCGAGAATACATGAAGAACTAAAAAAAAAAAAATCAGATACCTCAAATTTAAAGACCAATTAAAAATGCATATCTAAAATGAATAGATATTTCTAAGATGAAGAAGTACAAAGGCAAAATAATTATATGAAAAAAATATGTTCAGTAAAACTGGCCACTTGACAGATACAAATTAAAATGCAACAGATTCCTTGTCACTCCAAAAAGAATAGCTGTTACCAAGAAATCAACCAATAGCAGATGTTGATGAAGCTGTAGGGTAAAGGAACCCCTCTCCATTGTTGTTGGAAGTGCAGAATGCTCTACCCATTGTGGAAATCAGTGTTGAAATTTCTCAGAAAACTAAAACTAGAGGTCTCATTTGACCCAGACATTCTGTTTTTGACAGCTTCCTGAAAAACTTAGAAAGCATGATTTAGTGATATATGCATATCCATGTTTGTAGACACACAATTGGTAATAGTTAAACATTGGAAACAGCTCAAATGCCTATTTATAGATAGATGAATGAAGACATGTTTCTTTCTTATAGAACAGAGAACTACTTTGCCATAAAGGATAATCTTGAGAAATTTTTAGCTAAATGAATGCACTTTGAGACCATACTTTTAAATGAAATAAATCAAGCTACAGATTTAAATGCTGTATTGTTTCTCTAGTGTGAGAAACTGCAAGTGTAAATAAGGTCCAAAATATATAATAGATATTGGGAAATAGGAAGAAAGGGTTTAAATTAAAAAGGGAAAAAGAGTGGAGAGGGGAAAAGGAAGGAAGTGAAAAGAAAAACAAAAGAATAGAAGGAAAAATTGGAAACAAAGTTTTTGTAAATAAGGAGGGAAAAAGGGGCTGAAGGAAGGGGAGGGGTTCAGGAAAAAATAAATTCTCAATGATGAATGCGATCATTATGTATGTATAAAATGTACTAATAAGATTAAAAAAGAATAAATGTCTTTTTAAAGGATTCCAATTAACAAATGCAAAATAAATGATAGAATTAGAATGCTATAATATTGCAATCCCATTGTACAATGTCCATAAAAAGCTATTAACATGATTGAAAAAGAGACACTAGACACTGTCAACATATTAGGTAAAGTGCAGCTCCAAAGAGATCAAAACTGAGTCAGCAAGTATCTAGGTCCATGTGCTAAATTGATGGAAAGATAGAGAAATAGAAACATGTTGAATTGTACCAAAAGTGTGCCATCAGAAATATCCAAGTCATCTGAACTCAAAGCCTTGACACTGAACTACATCCCCAAACCTTTTATAACTGTTTTTGTTTGGAGCAAAAGTCTAACTAAATTGCTTAGAGTATGAAAGGAAATCATGCCCATCACCAGCAGGACTAGGACACAAGCACAGACCTTGAGTTACTTGCCTCTAAATTTGCTTAAGAAAAGAATGGAAATACTAGGCTGCAAAGAAAAAACAAAGAGAGAAGAGAATCAGAGAATCACCAAGTGGTGCGACTAAGACCTGCACAGCAAACACCACCTGGCTGTGTAAACTCACTACCTCATTTGGAACACGGTAGAGCCCCACTCAGAATACCCAAAGAGCCATGGAGCATCAGTAGGTCACTCTGGGTCCTGTTTGGGCCTCACCCAGTGACCCCGAGTGGCAGGAGAACCTCCAGCCCTGAGTGGCATGAGCAGATGTCTGCACAGAAAACTTTACCTAGCCACACAACCTCAGCACCTCACTCAGAAACTGGTAGGGCCCTGCCCAGAAGCCCCCAAAAGCCATGGAGCATCAGTAGCTCTCTTGGGTCCTGGTTGGGTCCCTTTCAGTGACCCTGAGTGGCTGAGGAACCTCCTTCACCAAGCGGAAGTACATACACAGTGAACTCCACCTAGATGTGGAACCTTGGCAATTCACTTAGAACCTGTTAGGGCCCCATTCAATGACTCCAAGCAGCTAGGGAGCTTTGGTGCTCCATGTAGCATGAGCTGAAGGCCTGCACAGTGTACTTCACCTAGCTGTGCAGCCTTGTAATGCCACTTAAAACATGGTAACACCCCATCCAGCAACTTCAAGCAGCTGGGGAGCTTTAGAGTGCCATGTAGGGTGTGATGAAGGTCCACTGAGCATATTCCCCCAATTTGAGGAGCCTTCAAGTACCACCAGCGACCAGATAAGGCCTGCCTAATAATACCTGCTCAACTGGGAACTCCATGCAATGTGGACAGACATCGTCAACCCAGGAAGCAGCTGAGACCTTGTATTCATCTTCCCTAGGGGAATAAAGGAAAGTGATAAAATCAAAGTGAAAACTGCAATCTCATACTTCCAGTCCATCCCAAACAAGCCTAGGAAACATGTACATAGAACAGAGTGTAAGCCATACCCCTGAAACAAGGAACTCTGATCAGAAGTAATCTCCCAGGTAAAAGAAGAAGTGATAAACATAGTAAAAGAAATGCTGAACACATCCAAAAAAGACATAGTTAAAAAAAAAGAAGAGCAATGCAAAAAGATGGAAATCTTGAGTGAATAATAAAAGAAATAGAATGCATGAACAGATTTAAAGGGATATGCAGGAAACCGAAAATTCTATCAAAATCTGGCAAAACCACCTGAATGCATGTGAAGACAGACTTTTAGACCTTGAAGACAAGATTGCAGCTAGTGAACAAGAAAGGAAAGATCTTTTTAAAATAACAAAAAAATAACAATTCAACTGTTTCAAGATGATGCAAAGAAAAACAATGTAAGATTAATAGCTGTAAACAAAAAAGGTGACAATTCAAATGATATAAATGAGTATTCAAAGAAGTAATAGCCAAAAATTTCCCAAATATGGGAAAGGAAACTAACACACAGTGAAGTGAAGCATACAGAACTCCAGTTAGCTATAATCAAAATAAATCTACATCCAGACATATAATAATCAACATCTCAGAAATTCAACATAAGAACAGAAAATTAAAAGCTATTAAAGAGACAGACTATCTAAAAAGAAAAGCTCATCAGAATCACAGAAGACTTTTCAACAAAAACAGTGAAGTCAAGAAGAGCATGGAATGAAGTTTTTCAAATCCTAAAGGAAAATGACTTCCAACCCAGATTGATGTGCCCTGCAAAACTGTCCTGCAAAATTGATGGACAAATAAGATACTTCCATGACAAAGAACAACTAAAGAACTTCAAAGCTACCAAACCAATCCTGCAAAGAACACTGAAAGATATTCTAGATAGACTTAAAAATAACTACAACATCACAAACAGGAAAAAATCACTAAGCAAGGTAAACAGTTAAACAAAGGGGAAAGGTAAGGAACCAACAGCAGAAAGAGAACATGACAAAAAATAAGCCAATATATATTAGTTATAACCATTAATGTAAATGGTCAAAATTCACCAATTAAAAGAAACAGACCGGCAGATTGGATCAAGAAACAACATCCAACCATATGCTGTATGCAAAAAACTCATCTAACCCAAAAGGAAATTCACAGACTGAAAGTCAAAGGATGGAAAACAATACTTCATGAAATAGGAACCCCCTCCTCAAAAAAGTAGGGGTAGCTATTCTGTTTCCAAACAATGGGAACTTCAAACCAAGAATGATTATGAGATAAAGAATGTCACTACATACCAACTATGGGAAAGCTTCAAGAGGAAGAGATAACAATCCTTAATATATACACACTAAATATGGGAGTACCCAGCTATATAAAAGAAATATTAATATAAATGAAAAATCAAATAAGCAATAATACAATTATAATGGGAGAACTTAACTCCTCATTGACATTAAGAGATAGATCAACTAGACAGAAAATCAGCAAATAGCAGAACTGAATCAAATTTGTGAACAAATGGATTTAGTAGACATGTACAAAGTATTCAACCAAACAACATCAGAATACACATTCTTCTCAGCTTCACATGGGACATTCTTTAAAATAGATCATATACTAGCCCATAGAATATGCTTAACATGCTTAACTAAATGTAAAAGAATGGAAATTATCCTGTGCATGTTATCTGATCATAGTGCCATGAAACTATAAATTAATGACAAAGAAACTGCAAAACATCTATAAATATATGTAAATTAAATAATACACTCTTGAACAATCAATGGGTCACAGAGAAAATTAAAAAAGAAGCTAAACAATATCTACAAGCAAACGAAAATACAAATACAACTTACCAGAACCTGTGGATGCAATGAAAGAGGTTCTCAGAAGTAAATTTATTGTGGTAAATTCCCACATCAGGAAAACAGAATGAACACAAATAAAATATCTGATGCTACACCTCAAACATTTAGAAAAAGAAGAGCAAGTCAAGCCCAAAGCCAAAAGAAGGGAGGAAATTATAAAGATCTTAACATAAATTAATGCAATAGAGAGTAACAAAACAATACAAAGAATTGATGAATCAAAGAACTTGTTCTCTGAAAGAATCAATAAAATTGATAAGCCCCTAGCCAACCTTATTTTTAAAAGGAAAGAAAAAACTCAAATTCATGCAATAAGGAATGAAAAGGGCAAAATAAGTATAGACCCTTTGGAAATACATAAGATCATCAATATCTACTTGAAAAACCTTACTGTCATATGTTTGATAACACAGAAGAAATGGACAGACTGATAAACACAAATGAATTATCAAAACTGAATGAAGATGTAAACTGCTGAATAATCCAATTTAAATTAATGAAATTGAAAATGTAATTAGAACCTTAGCAAAAGCTCAGTTCCTGATATAGTCACTGTGAAATTCCTCAAGAAATTCAAGGAAGACTTAATTTCAATACTCCCCAAACAGTTCAATGAAATTGAAAGGGAAGCAATTCTCCCTAACTCATTAAGCAAGTGTTATCTTAATACCAAAAATCAAAGAAAGACCCAACCACAAAAGAGAACTACAGATCAATCTCTCTAATGAACATTGATTCAAAAATTCCCAATAAAATACTGGCAAACAGAATGCAGCAAGTCATCAAGAAGATTATATACCTCGACCAAGTGGAATTCATCCCAGGAATGTAGGAATGGTTCAACATACACACAAAAATAAACATAATACATCATATCAATAGAGCCAAAGATAAGAATCTTTCACATCTCAATAGATGCAAAAAAAGCTTTTGATGATGTCCAACACCCATTCATGATAAGTTCCCTACAAAAATTGGAATAGATGGTCTTTATCCCAAACTGACAAAAGTCATATATTGCAAACCAACAGTCAGTATCATATTAAATGGTCAAAAACTGAAAGCCTTCACTCTAAAACAAAAAACAAGACAAGCATGTCCATTATCACCACTCCTATTCAAAATAATGCTGAAAGAAAAAACAAAATAATTCTGGAAACATTAGCCAGAACAGTAGACAAGATAGAGGAATAAAAGGATTAAAAATAGGAAAGAAGGAAGTTAAATTATCACTATTTGAAGATGACATGATACTCTACACAGAAGACCCCCAAAATTCCATTGAAAACCTTCTAGGTGTAATCACCAAATTCAGTAATGTAGCTTGCTACAAGAGCAACACTCAAAAATCAATAGCATTCCTGTACACAAACAACTCACTGAGAGAGAAATGAGAGAAACCACACCCTTCACAATAGCATCCAAGAAATGAGATACTTAGGAATCAACCTAACAAAGTAAAATATTTATTCAGTGAAAATTACAGAAATTTAAAAAAAAAGAAATTGAAAAGAATCTCAGAAAATGGAAAGACATTTCTTGTTTCATGGATAGGAACAACAAACACTATGAAAATGGCCATTCTCCCAAAATTGTTATACAGATTTAAGGCAACTCCAATCAAAACAGTATTAACATACCTCAGAGATCTAGAGAAATCATTCCTAAAATTCATCTGGAACCAGAAGAGATCTAGAATAGCAAAGACAATTCTGGGTAACAAAGGCAAGGCAGGAGGCGTCACAGTCCTTGATTTAAGTTATACTACAAAGCCACCGAGATAAAATCAGCACAGTACTGAAATAAAAGCAGACATGAAGATCAATGGGATAGATTAGAAGATAGGACCACAACTACAAACACACTCAGCCACCTTATCTTTGACAAAGGCACCAAAAATGTGCATTGCAAGAAAGATAGCATCTTTAATAAGTAGTGCTGAAAACTAAAACTAGACCCATGCCTATCACCATGCACTAAGTCAAAATGGATCAAAGATTTAAATATTAAACACAAACACTAAATTTGCTGGAAGATAAAATAGGTAGAAATCTTGGAGACAGGGGTAGCTGAGAATTCATGAATAATAACCAAACTACACAGAACATACTTCCAAAAATCAGCAACTGGGATCTCTCCTTATTAAAAAGTTTTTGCACGTCAAAAGAAATCTCTTTTGACACAAATTGGGAAAAAATCATGGTCAACTGTCCCTCAGACAAAAGACTCCAATCTAGAACATATAAAGAATTAAAAAAATCAGACCAACAAAATTCAAAGCTCCAACCCAAAAATGGTCATCTCAGATGAATACACACTTCTCAGCTGAAGAAATACAAATGGCAAATAAATACATCAGATAAAATGTTCAGCATCATTGGTCATTAGAGAAATGAAAATAAAAACAACACTGAGATTCCATCTTTTTCCATAAAGAATGGCCAGGATCAAGAAAATCACCAATAACAAATGCTGGGGAGGTCATGGGGGGAAAAAATGAACTCTTCTGCACTGCTGGTGGGAGTGCAGACTGGTGCAACCACTGTGGAGGTCAGTCTGGAGGTTCCTCAAAAAGCTAGGATTGGAAGTCCCATTTGACCTAGCTGTTCCACTTCTGGGAATATTCCCAGAAGAATTGAAAACATCATACCACAGTGATATACATGCACTCATGTTTATAGCAGCACAATTTGGAATAGCCGAATCTTGGAAACAACCTAAATGCCCATCAGCTGAGGAATGGATAAAAAATATGTGGTATTTTTATACAATGGAGTACTACTCAGCCATAAAGGATTACATTGAGGATTTATAGGTAAATGGATGTGACTTGAGATCACATTCATAAGTGAAATAAATCAAATTCACATGTGTAAATACCCGTATTGTTTCCCTAGCATAAGAAAGTGAAAGAGTAAATAAGATATAAAATCTTCAATAAATATTATGAAAGAGTAAGAAACTTTTCAAAGGGAAATAAACACTCAGGGGAAAGGATAAAATAAGAAAGGGAAAATAAAAGATATAAATTTGTATATATATATATCTATATCTATATCTATCTATCTATCTATCTATCTATCTATCTATCTATATATATATATATATATATATACTTAAGATAGCTAAGATGCTTGTATTACTAATTCTATTATTTCTTGAAACAAAAGTTAACATTATAGGATTAGATCAATTTTACATGTTTATAGCTGATAATCTGAGTAACTCTTTTGAAGATAAATGTATAAAATGACAACCTTAGTTATGTTTCTATCACCTTGTTTTGAAAGCCTATGTTGTTATTGTTTTTGACTTTCTTATAATTATTTATTTGTCTCTTTTTTGTTGTTTTGCTTTAATTTTGTTGTTTTCCCTCCTAATACAGAAATAATAGATGTACATGTATAGGCTTATACATGCTTAGAATTTCTCCCAAAGTATTTACAAGAATTGATTTTATTGTGTGTGCTAGTATAAACAGCTACTTTTAAGAAAACAAGACATTATGGTAGCCATCGGTGATTTTGTCATCTTCTTTGAAGACAAATAATGCTTTTATTTTTTGCTTTGAATGGTTTTAGAGTGTTTTCTATTAGTTGATTTCAATATATGTGAATGTATGGACAGCTATTATGAAGAGAACAAGAGACATCTTGGCAGCCATTGTTGATTTTCCTATTGTCTGGTTTCGAAGGCTGGTAATGCTTTCACCCTTTTTGGTTTGATGGGTTCTTTTTTTTTTTCTTTTCTTTCTTTTTTATTTTAAAGAGAATAAAACAAAAGAGGACAGATCTAAGAAGATCAGAACAGAACAATGTAAGCAATACAGCACTTCACAACAAGACAATTGGATATTAACAGTAGCTATCATAATGTCTCTTTCTTTGAAATAGTTGAGCTTAGCTTTATATACAATAATGTCAAACATAACAAAGTAGAATAAAAAAACTCAAGAGCATGAAAGTATGGCAAGGCATTCTGAACCAAATAACTGAACATGAACAATGGCTGCTCTATTATCTCATTTTCCGTAAAAATTTTGTTTTTAATCATACATATTAAAATCCAGTAAGACACAACATGATAGAACCAATGGTAATAGAAAAACAAGAGCATGGTAGGACTTCAGAGCAAGATGATATTAAATTAACAATGGCTGCCATATTGCCTTATCTTCAAAGTAACTATTGATATGATCACATATATTAAGATCAAACAAAACAGAATAAAACCAATCCAACCAATGAATGAAAACATAAGACGTCAAAGCAGTATAATGATGAACCATGATTTCCATAAAATCTTCCATACTCTTACCATTTCTTATACTAGGGAGACTACACAGTATTTATACATGTGAGCTTGATTTATTTCACTTGAGTATAGATTCAAGTTGCATCCATTTATTTATAAATATCTCAATGTGATCATTCATTATAGCTGAGTAGTACTGCACTGTGTAAAAGTACCACAATTTTTTTTATCAATTCCTCAGTTGATGGGCACTTAGGTTGTTTCCAAGATCTGGTTATTACAAATTGTGCCGCTATAAACATGGGTGCACATATATCACTGTGGAAAGATGTTTTCAGATCTTCTGGGAATATGTCTAACAGTGGAATAGCTGGGTCAAATGGGACCTCTAACCCCAGCTTTTTGAGGAATCTCCACACTGACCTCTACAGTGGTTGCACCAGTCTACACTTCCACCAACAGTGCAGAAGAGTTCCTTTTTCCCCACAGCCTCTCCAGCATTTGTTGTTGGTAGTTTTGTTAATCCTGGCCATTCTTTCTGGAGTGAGATGCAATCTCAGTGAGGTTTTAATTTGCATTTCTCTAATGACCAATGATGATGAACATTTTTTCATGTATTTATTTGCCATTTGTATTTCTTCATCTGAGAACTGTGTGTTCATCTCAGATGACCATTTTTGGACTGGGTCTTTGAATTTTGGGGGTCTGATTTTCTTTAATTCTTTATAAGTTCTAGACAGAGCCCTTTACCTGAGGGACAGTTCATGAAGATTTTTTCCCAGTTTGTAGGTTTTCCTTTCACTCTGCTGGAGATTTCTTTGGACATGCAGAAACTCTTTAATAAGATATGATCCCAGTTATTGATTCTGGGAAGTATTTCCCATGCAGTTTGGTTCTTATTCATGAATTCTCTACCTACCCCTATATCTTCAAGATTTTTACCTATTTTATCTTCCAACAGATTTAGTGTTTCTGTTTTAATATTTAGATCTTTCATCCATTTGGATTTTAGTTTAGTATATGGTGAGAGGTATGGGTCTAATTTTAGTTTTTGGCATATGGATAGCCAATTTTTCCAGCACCATTTATTAAAGAGACTGTCATTCTTCCAGTGAACATGGTTGGCCCCTTTATCAAAGATAAGGTGGTTGAGTGTGTTCATAGTTGTATCTTCTAGTTTATTCCATTGATCTTCAGGTCTGTTTTTATTCCAATACCATGTTGATTTTATTACAGTAGCTTTGTAGTATAACTTCAAGTCAGAGATTGTGATGTCTCCTGCCTTGGCTTTGCTGCTTAGAATTGCCTTTGCTATTCTAGGTCTCTTCTTGTTCCAGCTGAATTTTAGGAGTGATTTCTCTAGATCTATGAGGTATATTAGCAGTATTTTCATTAGTATTGCACTGAATGTGTATAACAATTTTGGGAGAATGGCCATTTTTACAGTATTTATTCTTCCTATCCATGAACAAGGGATATCTTTCCATTTTCTGAGGTCCTCTTTGATTTCTTTTTTCAGGGTATTATAATTTTCCCTGTACAACTCTTTTACATCTTTCATTAGATTAATTCCGAAGTATTTCATTTTTTTGGATGCTAGTGTGAAGTGTGTGGCTTCCCTTATTTTTCTCTTGGTGATTTTGTTGTTAGTGTATAAGAATGCTATTGATTTTTGAGTATTGACATTGTATCCAGCTACATTGCTGAATTTATTTATTATATCTAGGAGACTTCCAATGGAGGTTTGGGGGTCGTCTATGTAGAGTATCATGTCAACTACAAATAATGATAACTTAATTTCTTCTTTTTCTATCTTTACTCCTTTTATTTCTCTCATCTAATTGTGCTGGCTAGTATTTCCAGTACTATATTGAATAGGAGCAATGATAAGGGACATCCTTGTCTTGTGTCTGATTTCAAGGTAAAGGCTTTCAGTTTTTGGCCATTTAATATGACACTGGCTGTTGGTTTGTGGTAGATGGCCTTTATCATATTGAGTTCAAGAACATCTATTCCAGTTCTCTGTGAGGTTCTTATCATGAATGGGTGCTGGATCTTATCAAAAGCTTTTTCTGCATCTATAGAAATGATCATGTGATTCTTGCTTTTGGCTCTATTGATATGGTGGATTATGTTTATTGATTTATGTATGTTGAATCATTCCTGCATGCCTGGGATGAATCCCACTTGATCATAGTGTATAATCTTCTTGATGATTTGCTGCATCCTGTTTGCCAGTATTTTATTGAGAATTTTTGCATCTATGTTCATTAGGGAGATTGGCCTGTAGTTCTGTTTTTTAGTTGGGTCTTTCTCAGGTTTTGGTATGAGAGTGATATTTGCTTCCAGGAATGACTTAGGGAGAATTGCTTCCCTTTCAATTTAATTGAAGAGTTTGAGGAGTGTTGGCATTAAGTCTTCTTTGTATTTCTTGTAGAATTCTGCAGTGAATCCATCTGGGCCTGGGCTCTTCTTTGTTGGTAGGTACTTGATTACATTTTCAATTGCATTAATAGAAATTGGGTTATTCAGCAGTTTTACATCTTCTTGATCCAGATTTGGTGATTTGTATGTTTCTAGGAATCTCTCTTTTTCTTCTGTGTTATTGAACCTATGAGAATAGAGGTTTTCCAAATAGTTGATGATCTTCTGTATTTCCACAGGGTCAGTAGTGATTTCTCCTTTTTCATTCTGTACTGCATGAACTTGAGTCTCTTCTTTCCTTTTTTAAATTAGGTTGGCTAGGGGCTTGTCAATTTTATTTATTTTTTCAAAGAACCAACTCTTTGATTCATTGATTCTTTGTGTTGTTTTCTTAGTCTCTATTGCATTGATTTCTGCTCTGATCTTTATAATATCCTCCCTTCTTTTGGCTTTGGGCTTGGCTTGCTCTTCTTTTTCTAGATGTTTCAGGTGTAATATCAGGTTGCTTATTTGTATTTGTTCTGTTTTCCTAATGTAGGAACTCAGAGCAATAAATTTTCCTCTGAGGATCACTTTCATTGTATCCCACAGGTTCCAGTAAGTTGTATTTGTATTTTTGTTTGCTTGTGGATATTGTTTAATTCCTTCTTTAATTTCCTCTGTGACCCACTGATTGCTCAAGAGCATATTATTTAATTTCCATGTGTTTTTGGGGTTTTTTAATCATTAATTTCCAGTTTCATGGTGCTATGATCTGATAACATGCATGGGATAATTTCAATTCTTTTGCATTTACTTAAATATGTTCTGTGGATTAGTATGTGGTCTGTTTTAGAGAATGTCCCATGTACTGCTGAGAAGAATGTATATTCTGATGTTTTTGGATGGAGCACTCTGTATACATCTATCAAACCCATTTGTTCATAGGTGTGATTCAGTTCTGTTATTTCTTTGCTGATTTTCTGTCTAGTTGATCTATCCCTTTGTGTCAATGGTGTGTTAAGGTCTCCTGTTATAATTGTGTTATTGCCTATTTGATTTTTCATTTCTGTTAATACTTGTTTTGTGTAGTTCAGTGCCCTGGAATTTGGTGCATATATATTTAAGATTGTTATCTCTTCCTCTTGCAGTTTTCCCCTTACTAATATGTAGTGACCTTCTTTATCTCTTTGGACCAGTCTTGGTTTGAAGTTCACATAGTCTGCAAACAGACTAGCTACCCCCACTTATTTTTGAGTTCCTGTTGTATGGAGTATTGTTTTCCATCCTTTGAATTTCAGTCTATGAATTTCCTTTTGGGTTAGATGGGTTTCTTGTAGACAGCATATGTTTGGATGTTGTTTCTTGATCCATTCTGCCAGTCTGTTTCTTTTAATTGGTGAATTGAGGCCATTTACATTAATGGTTATACCTGTCATATATTGGTTTATTGTTGACATGTTATCTTTCTGATGTTGTACCTTAACTTCCCATTCTGTTTAATTGTCTGTCTTGCTTAGTGGTTTTTTTCCTATGTGTACCTAGAATGTCTTTCAGTATTCTTTGTATGCTTGGTTTCATGATCATGAAGTTCTTCAGCTGTTCTTTGTCATGGAAGTATCTTATTTCTCCATCCATTTTGAAGGACAGTTTTGCAGGGTACATCAGAATGGATTAGAAGTCGTTTTCCTTTAGGATCTGAGAAACTTCCCTCCATGCTCTTCTTGACCTCATTGTTTGTGTTGAGAAGTCTGCTGTGAACCTGATAGGTTTTCCTTTATAGGTGACCTGTCCTTTCTCTCTAACAGCTTTTAATATTCTGTTCTTATGTTGGATTTCTGGGATGGTGATTATTATATGTCTGGGTATAGTTTTGTTTTGGTTATGGCTATTTGGAGTTCTGTATGCCTCACTAATCTGTATGTCAGTTTCTATACTCATTTTTGGGAAGTTTTCAGCTATTACTTCTGTAAATAGCCTCTTGATATCATTTGTGTTTTCCCCTTCTTTTTCTTTTATCCCTATTAATCTTATATTGTTTTTCTTTGCATCATCTTGCAACTGTTGAATTATTGTTTCCTGATTTCTTATTATTGTTAGAAGATCTTTCCTTTCCTGTTCACTAGCTGTAATCTTATCTTTGAGGGCTGAGATTCTATCTTCACTTTCATTGAGGTAGTTTTTGAAACTTTCATTAGAGTTTTTGATTTCCTGTATATTTCTTTGAACCTGCTTAATGCATTCTGTTTGTCTCTTAAACTGTTCATTCAGGGATTCTATCATTTTGCTTTGTTCCTCTAATTGTTTAGCTGTGTCTTCGTTGGATGCATTCAGTATTTCTTTCACTACTTTTATCATTTCTTCTTTTACCTGGGAAAATATTTCTGATTTGAGTTCCCTCATAGCTTCCTGTACTTGCTTCTTTATTTCAGTTGATATCGTTTCATGCATTTCAGGTTTATGTGTAATATTTTCTTCTATGTACATGGGTCCTAGGTTTTCTTAGGATGAGCTGGAGGTTTCAGATTGCATTTTGGTCTTTCGTTTTGTCATTTTCCTATATTTCCATGTTTCCAGCGACTTTCCAAAGCTTTCCCTTGATGTGTTGGAAATCACCTCCTGAGCCCTCTGCTACTTGGACTCACTTGGCTCCCATTGTGTGGTGGGCCTGGCTCCCCTGATTGAATTAAGGTCTCTGGGCACATTCCACTCAAGCCCATGGAACCTCCAGAGTCTACTCCAGTGTCCTAAGAGGGCTGGTAGGCACCAAGCCGCCGGGATTGATGGTCCCAAACTTTTCCAGGCCTGCCCTGGCGAGCTGCTACTCACCTTGCGGCATGGAGCCAGCTTTGATTTGATGGGTTCTATATTGTGTTTTGTTTGAATTCATTGTGTGTAAAGATATGGACAACTATTTTGGGGAAAACAGGTGGTAGCCACTGTTGATTTCTTGTTGTCTTGTTTTGACATCCTGTGTTACTTGCATTGTTTTGTTTTGATCTGCTTTGTTCTATTTTGTTTTGTCATATTCTCTTTAAAATAAAAAAAAATAAATATTCAAGTGTATAATATTAAAAACTCTACAGGTGAAATGAGTTGCAAGAGAAGGAAATGGGTGAGGAAATACCTCCATGGACAAACAGGAACTAAAATGAAGTACTGGTTTGTATTATAGTTTATAAGGCTAAAAATATACTAAGCATCATAATGACATGGGCTATTACCAAACTATGCTAATAGGACTGACCACATTTTTCATTTGTGTATGGTTTATCAGCTATGATTTTTATTTTTAGGTAGTTTATAATAATGTTTAATTTTATATATGCAGTAATTTATATCCCAGCATTTTTAAGACTGCTGCTAAGAAGAATGTCATAGACATAGAAGAAAAAAATCTTTAAATTGAGTGTTTTGAGTAACTGGTATGAATTGCTTATGTAATGTCACTTTGCAATTACACCTTTTTCAGTTGTTAAATTGCTTATCTATAAACAAAAAATTCCATCAAATATTTTAGCCCATATGAACCACTCCACAATAAAGTCTCCTGCTACCAGTTTATGTATTTAATTTTTATTTAGTCTTTTTTTGTGGGGAGGGGGTACCAGGAATTGAACTCAGAAATTTGTGCTTGCCAGGCAGGTGCTTATGCTGCTGAGACATATCCCCAGCCCCTCTATTTCATCTTTAATGAACTGGTAGGTAGGCAAGTCTTTTCTTTCTCCTTTCTATTAGTTTTATTGTCATTGTCATTGCTATCTTTGAAGTATCTTCTACTGAGATGCAGTTTTACATAAGCTTATATAGCTTATCATCCTCAGGGCATTGATAAGAAATTTCCTTTCAAACAGATGCTTAATATTTTAATATTCCAGGTCATACTTTGTTTTATATATTTTCTTTAAAATATTTGCCTTTGAAATTGGAACAGAATTTTGTAAATCAAACACACATCATAGTGGTTTTATTGAAAGTGAAAAATAATGTAGATGAATTCAGCCACCAAATATATTTACATTAGATCAGAGAAACAAAAGCTAAATTAGAAGCATGATTTTACCTATTCCCTGGCCTATTTGTGTATTCCTTTATTTTATTGGTTTATACTAGATGGAAGAGAGGGAAAAGGAAGGGGTAGTAAAAAGGATATGTATATGCACAAATTTCTCCTATTGGATTTATGTATTATATATTGCAAACATATACTTTTAAAAAGGAGGAAAATTAATGAAGTAACAAAAATCATCCTGTTTTCCTTTCCTGTAACTTTATACCTACTTGTTCATGAGCATGAATGGACATATACCATGTTTCTCAGTTCCTGATATTAAGTAAATTCTACATCACAGTAACTGTAAAGGAAATACCTTTATCATTAAAAGAGTCATATTCCAGATCTTAAAACTAGGCTAACAATCAATTAAAATAAGGAAGTCATTTTTGCTAAGTTAATATCAATTAACAATAGCAATTATTTATAATTTAAACAGTTCATATTAGCTTGGCTAACTGTAAAGATCATCATAATAAGGATTATATTAACAAGGTCTATATTTTAATCGATCTACACTGCTCATTAAGGAATTGCAGAATTCTGATTTTTAAAGTTTCTACTTGATTTTTATCCAGTTTAGCATAGTTCCATACACTGAAACTTCCTTTTTGTACTACAGCAGTAGTGGTGAACTGTGGCACATGTGCCACAGCTGGTTGTCATCGTCGAAAGCTCTAAAATGTTTGCTATCACTGTACATAGTTTCTTCAAGATCTTGGGTTTTGAGATTCTGTTCCTCAGATATTCTATCAAGGGGCCAACAATAGAAATGACACATAATTGTCAAAGAATTTCATAGTATCTTAAGAATCTTTACTTTTAAGATTGGTCTGATCTTATTATTAGCAAACTGATAATTCCAAAGCAATTAGACATTAGACTGTGTTTCTGTGCTTTAAAAGTGATCTGTGCTTGTTCTGTGAGCTAGATCAAGCAATGAAGAACAAATGCAATTGACTATTAAGAACCTAGTTCACTGTAAATATTGTAACATCTAGGTTACATGTTAATGTGATGATAAAAAGTCTGAGAAATCAGATAAAACATAAAATATGGCAGCATGACTGAGTTTCTTCTAATGCTCAGTGAGGTTAATGCTTAATCACCTCTTATTTACAATACTTAAAAAAGGGGAAAACTTGGTGAAGGTTACTATGCATTCTCTCCCTTTTTTGCCTATAGCAATTTTCAGTTTCTCCTTAGTTACAAAGTAAAACTGGAAAAATGCTTGAAATATAAGCTCAATTTTCTGACTCACAGATCTATGTCAAAATACTGGATAATAAAATGTTTATTTGTGATAAAAGCTGTGATTTAAAATTTTAGTTTCATTGGCTGCCATAGTAAAAGAAAAAAATGCATAATGACATATGATTATATATTATATATATATATATATTATATTTAATCAGATTAAGTATGTTTTTCTATTAAAAGCACACAGATGACATTAATAATAGCCATGCAAGATTAATGTAACCAAGTGTTTTCTAGCTATTATTCAGATGTTATCATTATTGTCAAACATGGGTTGCAGGGCTTTGCTGGGGTTAGGAATATAAGGAGTGGAAGACGGGAGAGGTGCTGCTTGTTTAAAAATCACTGCACAGAATTCAATATGACTGAATGGAGGAGAAGTCAGGTTAGAGAGTCTCAGAGAAAATCAACTAAAGACCATTGTATTTCTCATAGAAAGCCTTATCTCTCATACTCACAATAGAATTATAAACCTGGTGATTAAATAACTTATACATTTTGCTATCAGCTGTTTTAAAAATCACAGTTTTGGGCTGGGGATTTATCTCAGCAACATAAGCCCCTGCCTGGCAAGTGCGAGGTTGTGAGTTCGATCCTTGGTACCAAAAATAAATAAATAAATAAATATCACAGTTTTCTTCTTGGTACCTGTGTAGAAATTTATTTACTGAGAAATTAAACATTTTTTCTTTCCAGATATATGCAAACCATATATCCCTGCCTCATTTACAAGGTTACTTATTATGCTGTTGCCAGTTCCACTGGAAAATCATTTATTACTGCAACTACCACTGAGAATGGTGCCCTCCAATTAGGTGTCACAGTAGGGGCAGAGGTAAATCAGCATTTCTATTTCCAGATAGCATCCTTAAGCTAACAGTGTTACTCAGTGTATTGTTTCAGACAGGAGGCTAAAATTGCTTGAAACTCTCTGGAAAATTTTAATTGTGACATTTTAAATTAGGTCCCTAAGGGAGGAGTGAGCCTTTTTTAATCATCTTTGCCACATAAGTCTAAATTTAATATTTTAAATGCAGAAGCAAACTGAACAGAGAGCAAGCCTATGAAAATCAACATGTCACAATTCTTATTGATATAGGATCAATAAATCATATATTATTGATTCTTTGCATTTTGTCCTGTCAGGAAGCTGTAACTGTTGATTCAGTTTTCTGGTGTACCATTTGAAGAAATTAATAAGATTTCATCTGTGTATTCATAATGAATATTGTTCTTAGGAAATGACTACCATTACAGTTTGTGAAGTAGAAAATAGATTCAATAAGTTGATGGTTATAAAGGTCATATGTATGTTTTCTAAAATTCTTATGTAAGGAGTCTATATTTAAGATTATATCAGTTTTTCAAAAAGGAATAAAACTTATTTTAATAACTATTGACCTTTAGATTTTATTTATATTTATTTACTAGCTGACATCTATTCCAAAAAGGATAGTGTTTGAAATAATTCAGGATTGGAGTCAAGAATAAGACTCAATGATTCACAACTTCTCAGAGTTTGAGTTGTCTCTATGTAGCCCTTATACAAGACTTAACTAAATTAATAGGTATAAAAAATGTATGCAAAAATATTGTGTAAA
This sequence comes from Hydrochoerus hydrochaeris, assembly GCA_004027455.1. Classification (NCBI taxonomy): domain Eukaryota; kingdom Metazoa; phylum Chordata; class Mammalia; order Rodentia; family Hydrochaeridae; genus Hydrochoerus; species Hydrochoerus hydrochaeris. Next base: position 495,675 of record PVLA01000525.1, on the reverse strand, counting down.
TATTAAAGGCCTAAACCTCACAAAAGTATAAGCAGAAAATTACTGTGTTAAATTCTTTGAAAGTCTATATTTTTGTATTTAAGTCTTACCTTCAAAAATTTTAATTTGAGAAATTGACTAATGAAGGATTGGAGCTCAGTAGGAGTATGGAGAGTGATTAACCCACAAGCACCTGGCTTTCAAAGCATATCTTGGACTATAATTACTACAGTTGCTGTTTGGAAGCTTTAAACTGTTTCTATTTCTTTTCTTACTCTGCCATCCTTCATGTTGCTGTCAGATAAATGTTGTTAAAACATGGTTTCACTTTATCTTTCATTTATCTAAATTTCTTCAAGTGCCCACCTCTTCCTTGTTTCTCTGTTGAAGTATAAACTGGAGATTACACACAGGTCAAAATTTTCTTTATTTTTCCTGACAATATTTTTCTCCCTGACAACTCAGCACAAATTCTGACATGGGCCAATGTAATCCACCTTCACCACTTACGTATGGTGTTTATCACAGCCTTGTTTTGTACAGTGTAGTTATAAAAGAGTGTACACAATCTGTCCTCTTCACTGAAATATAGAACTTGAAATTGTCTTGTTTCATAGCCTATTTAACTATGTGAATATTCTGAAAAATAAGGTAAAGATTTTGAAGTCTGAAGCATAAGTTTAAATCTTATTCCAAACTTGTCAACAAGGAAAGCTTTGGCAAGCTGAAACCTAACTTATCTTTATCAATGAGATCATGACTCCTTACCTTTAAAATTCAAACCACCATTACATAAAATGCACTAAGCCTAGGAGCTAACACATAATAAATTTTCAGTAACTTTTAACCTCTATTATGCATATTACTAGTGCTGTTATTAAATATTTTCCAACATTATACTTGACTGTCTGATTGTCTTATAGATATTAGTTGTGTGTACATCCTGTACACTATGACTACTACATCTTGAGTGGTTTACTCTTTTTCATGTAATAGCACAGTTCAAAGTTTTCCATGTATGAATGCTGGAATTGGTGAATGTGTTCATTTGTAAGAAAAAGATATAAAGAGAACATCTAAATTAGATTGATGAACAAGGGATTCTACTGGATTATTTCGGTGGCCCAATGGGATTATGAGGATACTGAAAAATAGAAGAGGGAGGAAGAGGAGTCTGGGAAAAAAAAAGAGATGGCAGCAGAGTCAGGGTTTCTTGCTGTTGACTTTGAAGACTGAAGAAAGAATCAGGATCTAAAAAATACGGATGTGCTCTAAAAAAAAAATGGAAAAGAACAAAGAAATGACTCTGTTTAGAGTCTCCAAAAAAGTCAACACCTTGATTATAGCTGAGGGAGATTATATTTGACTAACCAGCAGAACTGTAAGATAATAAATTTGTGCTGTTGTAACCTACCATAACAGCGAAAGAAGCTAGTACAATCAGTTCTTCACAATAACACCCAGAAAAATATGGGCAAAAGGCAGAATTCAATAAATATGTGTTTATTTATATAACCACTATTACTCTGCTCCCTTGCCATTCTAAATGAGAAAAAAGAAGATACAACTGGCATGATCAGAGGGAGAACAATTTATTTATTTTTCTGCAGCTCATAGAACTAAAAAGCAGTGATACTGACTGCAACACATACATGCATATTTCCCATTAAAGACACAATTTTTTGAAAAGAAACAGCGGTGGAAAACCTCAGATTAAGACTGGAGTCCCAGGTTTACTTCTAATACCTGCATGACAATTTAAGATTGGAGGTTTCTTCAATATATTCTGTGACAGTTGCATCATCCTATGGTAGTTTCCATTTATCTAAAATGTAAACATCTCCAATCATTTGGTCAATTCCAAATATTCTATGCAACTCTGTATTTCAAAGAAATCATATATCCTACACAGACATTATAGGTAGGCAATGACCCAGAGTGGTAAGAATTGTATAATGTGTGTCTAGTGGAAAAGACAGTCACAAAGAAACAGAGCATCAGCTGCCGAAGAATGACCCGGTTTTGGCATCCACAGTTTGAACCTGTAGATAACAGCTCCTCTGAGACTTCCTCTACAAATGGTCATAGTAGCAAATACTATACTATACAAATACATAGTAGCAAATCCTGAGTCCCATTCATAATAGAACTGTTTACCTTCATTTTACCACTAGTTCCTAGACTTTAGCTCCGATGGTAGGGTTAAAACACTAAATGTATATATCATGAGCAAATATTCAACCATTTTAAATCTGTCATACATAGCGGATACCCTGAGTACCAAGAAGACTTTGAGCAGAGACAATGAAAATGAACTGGAATCTCATTTTCCCAACAGCAAACTATAACAAAGAAATGGTTTTCTTGTGGAGTTTACTATTAATTAAAATCTAATACACTAGGTATCCAATAAAGTGCCAAATACAATTTGGGTAATTAATACAAGGATAACATTTAAGTGGAATAAATACTAATAAACTAAAAGAAAAATAGTCCTTTTTTACCTTTAGAAAATGTTAAAAAAAAGAATTATCTATGTCACTTCTGAAAATTCATTGATTGGCTTTGGAAAAAGGATAGCTATTAGTTTTCTATACCCAGAAGTGTGCTTAAGAGCAAGATAATTCATGACTAGCCACGTGGAAAACACCCAGATAGTCTGCAAGAGCACATTACTGATTACAAATTATATAATCAGAACATTCCAGAAATTGGAGTACTCACCCTCATGTGTCCTTGGATACTGTTCATGGGTAAAATTTACTGAGCTATGACAGTATAGTACAGAAGTCAGCAGCCAATTCTTAAGACAAACTATTCCTGTATTTTTTTTTTCTACGCTATGGTAAAGGAAAAACAAAACAAAAACTTGAATCCATATGGCTGGTGTCTTAAATCAAAAAATAATTAATGCATTTGAAACTAAAATTGGCAACAACTGCATATTAGCCCAGATTTAATGAGTTGTGGAAAATGCAATAAACTATATAAATCACACATTTCTGTAATTAATGGGCTGTAAAAATTTGTAGGTGGCTCGGGCAAATAACAGGTTATATTTTAGATTTAGAAAAAATGATTTTAGTAATTTTGAGATAAATAGAATTTTAAACTAATTTATCCTAAAATTTATGTAAAATTTTGGATATTTGCCTCATTATAAATTATGATTATATATTTATCAATGATATATGTTAAATTCTATTTGCATATTTAAATTACTTTTCAGGTACCTGGCACTCTTGTTAATTTTATAGTCATTTATAACATCCCAAAATATATTGTTTATTTTTAAAAATTCAAGCCAGGATTTGTGGCACAAACCTGTAATCCCAGAATTTTGAGAGACTGAAACAGAGGATGTCAAGTTAGAGTGTAGTGTAGGCACCTTAATGCCTTACGGAGATCCTATCTCAAAATAAAATTTCAAAAAAGGCTGGGGATGTAGCTCAGAGTGAAGGTTTCAAATTCATTACCTAGTACCATACAAAAAAGTAATCACTTCACACTGAACTTTCAGATATTTATAACTCTATAGTGAACACATATGAACATTTTCTGTTTAAAAATTGTTGCAATACAGCAATACGTGACACACTACTAAAGCATAGGGAGAAGGAGGTTAGAGAGAAGATAAAATCATGTTACTTAAAGTAAACCTTCAATAAATTAACAGTTCTCATGAATAATGATGGAAGATTCATATTATGATTTTGGACACAGGATAAGTGTAATATTTTCTTTATCAATCAAATCATAGGGAACTTATTCTTCTTCCTATTACTGATATTTACTTATTATTTTATCCTAATTGTTACATTAAGGTTTCATAGATATTGCAATTTTGAAGCAGTGTCACTAAAGACAAGAATTGCACTACACTAGAACACTTTCACATATATTTATATGTGAATCCTTAAAACACAGAAAATTGGGGCTGGGGATTTAGCTCAGAGGCATAAGCGCCTGCCTTGCAAGTATGCAGTCATGAGTTCAACACCCTAAAAAATGTTCAACTGCTTTATTGACTTATTAATGCACTATGAAATTCCTAAAAAATTTGGAGGCAATTACTGTCATTATGACACACATCAAAGGAAAAAAGTTAATTCTTAAAATAAACTTGGGAGTTCAGAGAAGGACTCTTTAGGAAGATGATATTAGAGTTGAGATGTGACAATGTGAATAAAAGACACCTGTGAAAATCCAAAAATAATCACTCCAGACAGGAGGGAGAATAAATTCCCTAATGGGGCAAATAGTTTAGTAGGCACAGGGAAAGATGTTGAATGGCAGGAACATAGTACTGAGATGAAGACCAGGGTAAAACAAGAGCAGGGCACAAAATCAGGTTAGAACAGGGAGAGGATGGGATGCTCAGTTTCAACTACATAGGAAAATGGCAGAGATTGTAGAGCAGGGAAAAAGACATGAAAGCAAGAGTAGTAGCAAAGGAAGTACAGAATCTCTTTAATTCCAACTGTTTAATTACCATCTAGTAGAACAAACACATTTCTTTTTCTAACAAGGGGCATTAAGCAAGCATATAATTAACTACAATGGAATGAAGATTAATATTAACAGGTGTATACTATTTTATGGATTACAAAATCAAACACATGCCAAGTTTTGTTTGGAGCACTTGAGACATATACATATCAGTCAGCAAAACATATATTCCTACTTCATGGAGATAAATACAGAGGTTTACATAGCTTTATTTATCAACTACTTATGGCTCAAAATGAATATCATCTCTATTTTACAGATGAGAAAACAATCTACTCAAAACTTTCCAGCTAGGGGCTTGTATTTGAACCCAAAACTCTAGCTTCAAGTCACATAAGCATGGTACAAAGAATTTGTCACTACAGAGAGATGGAGGTCAAATCATTCCGAGAAGAATCCAGAAACACTTTATGGGAAACATGGCATGCGCTTTATAACTTGAAAGAGAATGAAATTGTCAGTAGCCTTAGAAAGAAGACCATGGTCTAGGTAGTTTTATTTTGGAAGAGGCAGAGAGGAGGATATCACAGAGTGGCTGCAGTCATCGAAGTGTGTCCAAAGTATGAGAATATGTCTGGAAATACAAGTTGAGCCCAAAAATGAAGGTCTCTTTTATCTACCAGCAGATTGTTTCTATTTTAATAACAAGTGTTTGATTTATTTTTATTTTGGTATAGGGTGATGGATATGGGTCTAGATTCAATATTCTGCATATAACCAAGTTGCCAATCATCACTTTTTTTCAGTAGAACTTTATTAAATCTTAATGCAAGGTCTTTTATTTTATTCTTTAGCTCAAGAGATTCTATAAAAACTATATTCCTGAGTAAACTGTTTTTTAATACCAAGATTCTTCAGTAAAGAGGTTTTTTTTTTCTGTAGCATGTTTTTGGTTCCTTGTTAAAGGTCAGACAATAAGAAACAAGAAGATAGATATTTTGCAAATGGAATGAGGCTTTAGAGATAGAGAGAAAGGAAAAAAAAAGGGAAAATTTTAAAAAGGATATTATATATATATATATATATATATATATATATATATATATATATATACCAACTCCCTAGGATGTATGTACTTGTTATGTATTGAAAACATGTATGATAAACAATCCTCAACATGTATAAGTCTTCATTTTTTGGTAGTATTCAATGGACTAGGATCAGCTTTAAGGAAGGGAATCAGAATAAAGAATGTTTAAGAATACAATGAGTGGAGACCAGAAGAAGTGACAACATTCAGAAAGTTATCATCCATGTACAGTAAAATGATCACTGAAGGCTTTATCTGAGTGTTTGCACATTGTTAAGGAAAGGAAGAATTATAAAAATTACTTGAAAAGTGATTATATCTAGAGGAATAATAAAAAGGAACAGTGAGAAAAGATTGAGTGTATTATTTTTAGTCCATTTATATTCTACTATTTTTGTTATAATTTACAAAACAGAAATCTAGAAGCCAGATAGAATTATATATAAGAACAATGAAAAAGAATTGTGGTGCTAAATGAAGTAATCAATAAATAATCTATTAACAATTAGAAATAGTTATAAAATATAGGTTAATGAAATATAGGTAGAAATAAAGTTATGAAAATATAGGTTAATGAAATGAAAAGTAATGGCTGAAAAGGAGAAAGAATATGACCTAGTTTGTAAGTTCACAAGTTTATGCAAGAAAAACAGAGAAGATGGAATGAAAACACAAAAGGAGGTAAAGAAAAGCAGGAGAGAAGAGAGAGACAAGATGAAAATTCCCCAAATTTGAAAATAACTATTTGTAGTGGAACAATAGAAACTAGAATTGGGATACCATGGAGGAAAGACCATACGAAATGTGGTACATAAGAGTAAATTCTCAGTTGGGCATGGTAATGTGTGTGTGTGTGTGTGTGTGTATGTCTGTGTGTGTGCATGTATCTATGGATGTATGCAAACATGGACACATTTGCATGTATGTGTAATATATATATATATATATATATAGTCACATACACGCACACAGTAAGTATATATATATATATGTATATATATATATATATATATATATATATGTGTGTGTGTGTGTGTGTGTCTGTGTGTGTGTTTCTGTATGTGTGTGTGTGTACTTATAATCACAGCTATGGCTACTTGGGATACTAAGGGAAGAGCAACTTGGCTTCAATGTCAACCTGGGCAGCTTAACAAGACGTCCAAGAAAAAAGTAGTAAATTCTCTCAAGCCAATATAGCACATAGAGAGAGAAGGCTAATGTAAGGATCCAATAACATTGGAGACCTGAGCTCCAGAAAGGTAGAATAGGTTAGTGCTAATACTGTCAGGTAGTGGACCCAGCAACCCAGGCCAATATTTCTACTTTTGTTCAAATGCTTTCTGTCTGAAGAGCATTTGGGGTGATTAGGCATTTTGTGTATCATATGGTATAAGAGAGGATTTCTAGTATCTTTGACTTCCATATAAGCATGGATGGACCCTCCCTATTAGGTTGAAATTAAAACCCTATTTCTGCAGCAACAGTTGCTAACTTTAGATATGGTCAAAAAATGATGTTGCTAAAACTTGTTTGTAGAAGGAAGCAATAAAGCCAGAAGAAAATTCACACATTTTATTCTTGAATAATAAAAGAATTTTGAAATAATTTCCAACCAAATATAGGATTTACTAAGTGTGCATCGTGACTTGCTTATGCTATTACTGTCACCATTGACCCACTTTTAAAGAAGTAGATTTTTATTTCCAATTTCTTGCCATACATCCAGTTTTTACCTATATACTGACTTCTAACTCACTCCTCTAATAAGAGTGCAGACTTTATAGTCAAATGGGCTTTCTTAGTTGACAGTTCCAGTTTCTCTACCCATGTTCCTTGAACCTAAGTTGCCAGAATTTGATATGGTTCATAAACTGTCATACTTGAAAGTCTTGCCATCGTTTTCATCGACTACACTCTACAGTTTTTCCTTTTCCCTCTATTTTAGTTCCCATCGACTTTATGTTTCTAAGGAAAACAAACTGTCTTCATTTTTCCAACTTTATCATTATGTTAAGCTACAGTGTAATAAAAGAAAGAGCAACTAACTTAGCTCCTACTTTGCCTTTTACTGGTAGAGACTATAAAAGGATAAATAGTATCCAAAACACCACAAAAAAGTAGCAAACTTAACCCTCAATTTTGTCTTAAGCTAATGTTGATTCCAAATTTTAATTAGGATTAATATTTACACAAAAGCAAGTTTATGACCTACATGAGTATTCAGTTTCTTTGTGTGTAATCAAAGACATTTTAGTGTAACACATGCACACATTCTTATATCAATCTTTTAGAATCCATGATCATCAAAGTAATTTAGTAAATAGGGCATATTCCTTTATTATGACATTAAGAAGAATCAGCTCACTGAGTGAAATTTTAGGAGGTCAATATTGTTCTAATGAACTACTCTCTGTCAAGAGTAGAATGTATAGTGAACCACTTTTCCATAATTTTTTTTTTTTAGTAAAAAACAGTTTAATTATCTGTTTGGTCTTGTGTTTTTCCCGGCCTCATAAAACAGGCATTCACCATTTAAAAAGTTGAATATGATTAATAATTAATGAGTAAACATTTATAAACTAGGTAATAAAATACATTTTAATGGGATTTCATTTATTTATTTATTTATTATTTTTTGGTACCAGGAATCAAACTCACAACCTCATGCTTGCCAGTCAAGTGCTATGCTACTGAGCTATATCCTCAGCATTAACAGAATTATAAGAGACACAGAATAGTTTGATTTCAGTACAGAGTTTGTTAAAATACACAATTTTTTTCTCTTTCTTTCTTTTCCCTTTGGTGCAAGGTTGTAAATTTGGAAATGAGATAAGCTGAAAAATCTGGAAATGAAGAAAAGTAATTCTTTTTTATAGTTTTAGTTAGTGGCCTGGGGGTAGGGGTGGAGGGTCCACTACAAGCAAAAATGAAGGGTACTACTTTGTAGTATAACAGTTTCAATAGAACCTGGTCAAAGACAAGGATTTCTAGTTCAAAAGGCTATGTAAAATGTATGTGTTATTAAATTTTATTTGTCTTTAGTTGTCATGCTGAATTGTATTTGCCAACATCAGAGGAAACCCTGACAAGGTGACACAGAGCTTTTGGGGTTACAATGATAAACACCGTTGAGTTGATAGCTAATATTTACGTTTTGTATTTTAATGCTCATCTTGCCTGATCCACATTTACAATACCATCCAGGTAATAAGAAAAAAAAATACCACATACAATTGGATTAATATTATGAATTTTATATTGCTAGTACCTCAAAATGTGGAAACTCAAATTGCAAAATTTAGATTGCAGTTAAATCTTGCTCCCTAAATGTTAATTGTAAAAGTAGAAAAACACTTTTCCTGTTACTATTCAACTAATTTCAGTGTATACTCACAACAGTAACAGTAGCTATAAACCTCAGACTCTAGAAAACAGTTTTATATAATGTAAGATGCCTAATTTCCAAGCCAACAAGTTTTTATAAAATGAGTATAATTACAACAGGGTGAGCCATGCTTATTTCGGGGGATAGAACTACAGTGGTCCACATCACTGAAACTACCATAGTTCTGATATATTCCTCCACTTAAATTTGACATAATTATATCGGTTGTTGAATTTCATGAATTATACTCATCTTCTGTAAGCTAGGGCTAGTTGGGTTTTCCCTGTACATTAATAGAAATCAATATAATGTCCTCGACATACTATGAAACTATCTGTCGTGTGGCTTACTGAAACATAATATTGGAATGAAAGTCATTGGCATTCGTGATATTTGTGTGGCCCTAATTAGCATAACCAATGTGAATAGAAAAACATGGCAAACATCAGCCTTGTGGTATATTCTAAAGTATATGTACTTTAAAAAATGACTTACTTGTGTAGAAGTACATCAACTGTGTTACACAAACCTTTTTTAAATTGGGCCTGAGTGGCAGTACATAGTCATATGAACTTTATTATTTCAATTATTTGGTCTCAAACTTAGAAGTTGCAAGAATAACCTTAAAATTGCTCAGATTGTTTATGAGGTAAGATGTGCAAAATTATTCCTAATATTACGGGTATATTACTCCTCTTATTTAATCAGGATATTTGAATCAAGAATCACAGAAAGATTTGATTTTAGTTTTACTTTTCAATTGTCAATTTTGGAAAGATAATTATCTCCTTAACACAGTGGCCTATAATCAAAATGTTTAATCATGGGTAATGGCTAATTTAAGGGATTTCTGTTTGGGATTGGATGAGAATACAGAAAAAAAAATTAACCAGTGTCTAGCATATGATTGTCACTTTAAAAAATCATAATTATTAGCATTGTCTTTAAATACTAACAATTTTTGTATCATTAAATGTAAATAGTACTGAAACGTCTTTAACATTTAAAATACTTCATATGAACTGACTTAAATAATTATTTTTTACTATGATATTTATTTTTTGAACAAAGATCATCTTATGTGTAAAACTGAATATATCAACTATGGTAAAAAATTAGAATGCATTTCAAAATATACTTTCTGAAAAAAAGTCAATAATAAAATATGTACTGAAGCTGATAAATAATGACATTACCACAGAATATTTTTCTAAAAGAAAAGATATAGTACTATTGTTAAATAGTGCTTTAAAAAATCAAGACTGGAATAACACTCATAGCTCTTTCAATTTTTAGTGTTCTATAATGGAGTTTAAAAAGTAATTATAACTTGAGTTTGCTAGACATGCTTGCATACTAGGACCAGAAACTCTAAAATTTTGTTCAATAAACATGCTAATTCCAACCAAGAAATTATGTTTTTGTTATTTTGTTAATTAATGACTATTTCAGAAATTCCATGAATTATAATTTAAAATAAGCATTATAATTTATAATGTAGATGATTTATTATGTTTATGAAAACAGTATTGATATTAATGACCACATTTCATGTTCTTTACTGGTAGTTTACAGACATACTTTACTAATTATACTGTGACACATGTGGTCCCTTTAAAGTGCTATTTAATTTCCTGGAGCTTAGGAAAGAGGATTCTCTAAATTCATCCTAATATTAAAGGTTGAATGGTTTATTTATGGTGGTATTGAAAAGCAATTTTAAAAAAATGATTGGAAGAGTAAACTTTTCTTTCTGGATTTTTGACATGAGCATGGCAGTTGTACTGAATGGACACACTAAGTGTTGACAACTGAAAGAGAGAAGTATTTGCACATGTCTCAAAGAACCTGAAAGCAAGGTTGAATGGACACACTAAGTGTTGACAACTGAAAGAGAGAAGTATTTGCACATGTCTCAAAGAACCTGAAAGCAAGGTTGTTGCTTATGTTAATAAATTCTGTGGCTTTATCCTGACTAAGTCTGCAACCCAGTGAGGTTATAAAATGGAGAGCAAACCTTCCTGCCATTGAAATCAATAGAGAGATTTTGCTAGAATTCTAGGATTATAAAAGGGATTCATCAAAAATTACTAAATTTGACAAATAAAATCAACAAAATGCTGCAGAAAGCTAATGTAAGAATTGAGAGCTTGAATTTATATAGGTGCTGAGGTCATTCCTGGTAACAGATAATTAATCAACTTTGATTAAGAAGAAAGAAACTGCCTCTTATTTTTTCTCTTTTGCATTCTTTGGGCTGGAAAAATATCAGTTTATCTACTATGAAACTGCCTTTCACTAAGTGTTCAAAGTAATGATCAAGTGTATAATGGTTTATAGTTTTGAGATATTTGCATTTTATTGAAAAAATAATTCAAAATTGTGAGTAATATGAGAATTACTGAGTAAAGAATTAAGAAAAAACTTCTAAAAATTTTATAGCATCATGGCTGGTTTAAAGATCTTTTACTAAGTTTATACACCAAGTTTACAGGTCAAAATATGAGCCTAGACTATGAACATTTTTCTAGTGTAACTGTATTTACAACATTGAGTATTTTCTATATTACAAAGTATTTCCCTGGCAGAGGCTAAAAACCTAGAAGATGAATACACTTTAATGGGAAAAGACATATTTTGTTTTCCTATCAGACTTTATCAAGTTTGTATTTCTAGCTTTATACTTTATGCCAAGTGCCTTTCTCTTTCTCCAAGCATCATAATGATTTTTAACATACTTCATGAAAACAAAACTATTTTCTCTCTTCATTTCTCCTATGGCCCAAGTCGATATGCATTATGACAACTTTTTTTACTTAATGTTCTTGGATTCTCATTTATATAACTATCATTACTTAGATTGGTCTTTAAAGATATCAAAATCCAAAGCTCAATTGATCATTTAATTTTCGGAGTGTTGAGTATCTGATGCCACTTGCCAGTCTCTACTTTGAAACTGTGATGACCATTTAAGTGGTTTTTTTTTTAATCTCTCTTTTGTGCTTCTTGGATTTTTCTTAGCACAATTTCTCTACCATACATTATTTTTATGGTTGAATATCTGAATGTAGTTTGAGGGAAGTTTCTATTGCTCCTTTCTAAATATCAATCAATATTATAAAATATTGGGTATTTCCTAGTAAAGTCAGAATAAATCTACTTCAAATTGAAATTATTTTATTTTCCCAGAAATCCATAATACTTATCCCTATGTCTTTATTATGTAATAACATGAATTGTTTAATTGATCAAAGTTCAGATACTTGTTGTCATTCTAACTCTTCACGCATTTTACACTCCTACTCATTCAATCATTTGTAGTTTTGTCTGCTTTGCAGACTCTGATGTTGGACAAACTATGTTCTTTTTACCTAGTATACTGAAAGGACCTCTGGGTCAGACTTTCCCTTCAGAGCTCTCCTGGATACATATTCCTAAAATAGACCTCTGTCTTCTGTTCTCTATAGACCTGCAGGGTAAATTATATCTTTTCATGAAATATGGTAAGCTATCAGAAATTTATGTAGGGCAATGTGGTTAGAATTGGGTTTTATATGAACCATATCATAAAGAGAGACTTGTGAGGCTGGAGTTGAGTGACTAAAGGCCTAAGAAAGAAGAAAAACAAACTGGCCGTGGTGGCGCACTCTTGTAATCCCAGCACTCGGGAGGATGAGGCAGGAGGAGACCCCCTGGGCTACAAAGTGAACCCAAGGCCAGCCTGAACTGCATGAGACCATGTCTCAAAAAGGAAAAAAAGAAGTGGAAGAGGAAGAAAGAAAGAAGAAAAGAAAAAAAGACATGAAAAGAAAAGAAAAAAAGACTTGAAAAAAGAAAAAAAGACTTAAAAAGAAAAAAAAAGACTTGAAAAGAAAATAAATAGGAAAAACAGCCAGACATTCAGATAGAAAAATTTTCTGGTAGTTGAGGGAGAGATAGTTACCTGGATTAAGAAACTGATGTGAAATGGAGGGATTTGACACAGCCTTTGCTAACCTTGAACTCTGTGAGGAAGCTCTGTTGTTCACCATAGATTCCTTAAAATCTGGACCAATGATATACGGAAAATAGATTGACTGATCCTGAATATAAATTAGTTACAGACATGCAAAACTAAAAGAGCAATTTACATTGCAGTTGAGGTGAACAAGGGGGTGTCATAAAGATAAATACCAAGAATGAAGTTAGTTCTGAGTTACAGCTGTTGTTTTATTTCTTACTATCTGTGTGATTTGGGAAATGCCTTGAAATCTCTGCATTTCACTGTTTTTTCCTTAATGAATTAGGTCAATTATAGTACTGCCTTTGTAAGATTTATTATGAGAGTTAAAAAGAGTGTTGCATTAAATGTGTTTAGTAGCCTGCCATTTAAGTGCTCAATAAATATGCTTTCCATTGTCTATTTTTATGAAATATAGAGGTATGAAGACCTACACATGTTGTCAATATATACATATATCTATCTGTATATCTATTTATCTACTTCTTCTTTCTTCCATTCATGTATAATTTATCCATATCTGTGAGACACAATAGAGATTTAACTTGGTGTAGAAATGAAGTCAAGGTATGGGCATTCTTTTTTCTTTGACTCCCATGAAATTAAAGATCTCCAGACAAAGTAATACTCTATTCTAAGATATCCTTCACAATATTGTTTGTGTAATAAAATTATCTTAGAAAGTACCCAAGTTCTATGTTTGTCTTTATGCTTAGAAATTTTTTTCTGCATTTTGCATTATACAGGTATCTTTATATTCACCAAGATCCTGCACTGGACTGAGATGGAGTTGGTTTTTTAAGTTACCTTGAACTAGTACTGAAATTTGAAACATCCATTGTTCTTTTGTGCTTCAGAATATATTGTGCTAAGAAAAGATCTCTAAAGACACTGAGACAAGAAAGGAGTAAAGGCAATGAATTAGGTAAATTTGCATGAGCAGTACGGTTCAGAAAATTTGTCTTTTTCTCAGCCCTGGTCTTTTCTCTTGGGATCACACACCTAACTTTGTGTTGCTCAAGGACTGACCTTCCTCGTTTCTTAAAAAAGATCATTGAGACTAAAGATACCTGTGCCAAGCCAGGTGAGAGGAGTCATGTTGTTAGGAGTCATTAATCTCAAAATGATAGTTATTCAGAGATTCCATAAGTAAGAAAGCGACTGTTGGGATGAACTCTAACAAATAAAATACTTCTGAATATAAAATTGATATTAGGATTAAGGATTTGAGAATACCACACCACAGATATTAAATTTAATTCACTCTAGCTTTCTTTTAAAGCACAGAATTATATATTATTAATAAAAAATTTTTGTGGTCTCCAAGAATCTATACTGTAATTTGCCAACAAATCAACATTCATAGTTTCTATATCAATTTTAGTGAAATTAAGTGTCCTTTAAAAAGAACTCCTAAACTACTGTTATTTTATGAGTGGTGATTTTACTTAGAAAAGACTACATTGTTTACTATAGAGAAAACAGAATTATAAACATACAGTAATCTGTTTTGTCAAAGAATCTGATATTACAAACAGTGCATCTGTCCAGGATAATGTTATTCTTACATTCAGATTAACGTTATATTCATTTAATAGAAATTAGTATGGTATGAACAAAGTCACATAGAATAATGATGCAAAGCTTTTGATATACTGTAGAGTTAGTAATTATTCAAATAATTTTATTACATGTTAAACAGAAGTAAAATGTGGCTTTAAATGTCACTAAAGTTAACTTTACTTTAGGAAAAGTTATTAAAAAAGCCAGAGAAGTAATTTTTTTAGTGTATTAAAAAATGAAAGGTTAAATTAAAGGACTTACATACAGTATAAGTCATACAGTCTCTCAAGGAGTTAAAGAGGTTATTTTAATCAACTGTTTCAAGTAAAGTAATGTAATATTCTAGATCTCAGTCATCTAAATACCTTGAAAAGCAGTATGTTCAAATTTGATACGAACTATCAATTTATCAAAGATTGCATATAAAGATATTTTTAAAGTAAGAGACAGAATGAGCCGATTTAATTTTTGATTTATTTCATGTTTGACTTAGTGGCATAAATTATTCCTAAAAATCACAACTCTGGAGAGAATGCTATGAATTTTGGATTTCTGCAGGATGCTTGAAAAATGTACAGTGTCACATTATCAATTCCAAATTTTCATGAGCTAGGTAATAAGCTAATAGAATGACAAAGTTTTATACAATGTATTCTTGCTTCTCTGGATAAAAATCACTATACTTGATGAGGAAATTATCCTTATGACAAGCATAATCTCAAGGAATAAAGTATGTTTTATCAAAATAATCTTATTGATATCCAGTAAAAAGCATCACAAGCAAGAGCCCTTACAACCTTGTATTTATTTATATCTTTTGTTCTGAACTTAAAAACAAGTTCACAAATATAACTTCACCTCATTAAGTTTTACAGTGCCCTTGTGAGGTACATATTTATTAATGCTAAACTGAAGCATTAACATTAACTAA
The DNA here is from genome assembly GCA_004027455.1 of Hydrochoerus hydrochaeris. Taxonomy (NCBI): domain Eukaryota; kingdom Metazoa; phylum Chordata; class Mammalia; order Rodentia; family Hydrochaeridae; genus Hydrochoerus; species Hydrochoerus hydrochaeris. Next base: position 480,278 of record PVLA01000525.1, on the reverse strand, counting down.
GCTGAATTTTGCTTATAAATATTCATTTAGGGAGCCCTTAAAATGAGAGATAATGAGAGGTAGACATTTAACATGGGAGGAATAGTTTAGAAGGCGAAGAGTGAGTGTACAGCAGCTGCTCAAATCCATTAATTACTCGAGTCAAAACTAGAAAAAAAACATTTATCAGTGAGTTAAGTGAATAACTTCATTATTAAATTCTATTTACATTTAAAGAATAGATGTCAGTTTAGGTCCAGCTAATTAAACTTGCTACTGGATTCATATTGGGAGGTTGCTGAGATTAGCATAAGGAGTTTCTGTAAGAATTTGTCAAGAAAAAATTTTCTTTCCTTGAGGAAGTGGGAGGGAATTAGTGTCCTTCAATATATATTTTCTTTTTTTGTTTTGACAGGAACATCAGAGAAATATTTTCTTAGGCCACACTAATTATAAAAATTTTGTCATATATTCTCATAGACCTCTGATATGAAATGCATGTTCTGGTACACTATAATTAATTTATGTAAACATATTTCACACATTGAATATATATCTTACATATTAAGTCAAATCACTTTTGAATGGAATAGATATTAACTATGTTAAATAAAATTATATAATCATTATTGCTATTTCATATTTGTGGATATGTTAGTTAATAAATGAATAGAAAAAACTTTAAAATAATTGTATTTGCTTTATATATGTTCTAATTTTGCATACATTTGATAGTCTTTAATTTTTGCTGTATTGCCACATGTAAACATTCATCTTGCTTTCAACATTCTCCAAAATCCAGGACCTGTAACAAATCCTATCCATTTTTGACAATTGCCAAAGCCATATTTGTCTTATAGAAAGTTTAGCTTTCTTGATCCTACCATTGACCATTCAATAAAGAAAGAAAGTTTAAAACTGAAATACAAGAAAAAAAGTAGTTGTATTACTAATATTAGTCTTATCTCACTTATAGAAATAGAGCCAATGTTCTTAAACTTTTAAGTTTCTATAAGGAAAATTAAGTAAATGTCTGGTTAACTAAATTTGAATAGAAAGAATTGTAGAACTCTATGATTACTCATTTTGTGACTAGTATTTATTTTTCCTAAGTCACATAGGTGTATTAACACTGATTATAAAGAAATGGTTGATTAAGCAATCATACAAGGACTTTGAAAAGTTAACAATGTTAATATTGGAAATGAGCTGAAAATCAAATTGGGTATGTCATAAAAGAAATATAATGTGTGTTTACATTAGAAAAAAGAATGAGTATTCAGATTTAAATTAGCAGTATCATTTGTAAAATGATGTACATTTTTATAAAATAAACCCATGTATTCATTATAAGGTTGAAATGAATTAATATATTTAAAATATTTAAAGCATCGCTTGCCATAAAAGTAAGCAATCAACAAATGTAAGCTGTTAACATGTATATGGGATCTTTAAAAGTCTCTTTCATGAGTCTGATTTAGTAGTAGTTTTATGTAACTCGCTACCAGAAATTTTGGTAGTAATTTTATACTACCGATTACCAGTATTTGTGTGTGTATTTGTATATATTTATGTATGTGTGTATACATTCATTTATGTATAATTTTTACAGAAAAAAGATAGCTACTAATCTAGAGTTAATTTCATTATCTTTAATAAATATGATGCTGTTAGCATGTGGATGACCTGATTTTTAAAATATATATGTATTTTTTAATACATAAATTAGTAATTTTCTTAAAGAATATTATTAGTAAAGGCCTCCCCTATGTTAAATTTAGCACTGTACATTAGATGTTAAAAGCACATCATTCCAAGCAAAGATGTCATATACCAAGAGACAAAAGCTTATGTAAATGTATAGATTTTAAAAGTCACTACTAAGCAAGTCTGATATTTGAAAAGGACAACAAAATTGAGTTGGTTAACATTTCAGAAACAGACTTTACATAATGTGGTCCTTCTTTCATATTTTAGAAGATGAGGATAGCATTAGAAGTAGAAAAAACATCTTTATAATAAATATTACATAATATATAATAGTTAATGTAAAAAAGGTAAAAAAATCCTAGTCTCATTATTGTATACTGAAAAATATAAAAGTAGACTGAGAATACATTAAGAAATTTTACTAAAAACTATTAATGTTGTGGAATCAATTTAATATTTTATAAATTTTGTTTAATTTTAAGATTTAAAGTATTTAATACTCCATTCATTAGACATCAATATTTAGCAAATAGCAAATTATGGCTAAATTTAATAACAGTCTAAACTTACTAAATAGTAGTAAGTTTTGAAGTGTTCATTTTGTGATATATACTTAGATTTTTAGCTAAGACTGATGTATAAAAACAATTAATGATTTTAGATTTAAAACATATAAAATCAATGAATATTTTTCACAAGGGCATTAATATCTTATTAGGAATTAACAGCGAGTTTATTCTGTATCTGTCCATGACCATGGCATATGAAAATTATGCTATAAAGGAAACTTGCCTCCAAGATTTTAAATTTAAATTTCACTTAACCTTTTTCTCTTTTCACTTCTTTTCAAACTCTCCTTTTCATCTTTCTCTTTAAGTTACTGTAACATATTGCCCTTTAAATCTGCAAACTTCTCTGATTTTCTGCATTTCCTTATACCCATACTGCCACTCAGCTAGTAGAACACAGAAAGATTAATAAATTTTCATCTTTTGGCTCTACCACCTAGTTGCAATTTTCTTAAAGATCATTGGTGAAAAAACAGCTAAACCTAAAGGATTTTTTTTTAATAATTGAAATGTAAACTTAATGGCAGTGAGGTAGGGAAGCCATTTCAATGCAACAGGACCTTGTGTTATCTATGTGTGTAACAGACTACTTCAGCCAGGTACGTTTCTGTACACCTAAACTGGACCCTGAGTGAGGTGGGGGGAAGGAGAGGGTGCAGAGCCATAAGATGGAACTAGCAGACTTCTATGTACCTCCTCATAATGTTTATGTTAAAAATAAATGTTTCTCTAAAGAAAGTTGAGCGCAGCTTCACGTTGAACAGATGGCATCCTATCTGCCATGCTTCCCATTGTACTGTAATTACTGGTGCCCAGGTGCTCACTTCAGGTGCATGTGAGCAGTTTTGTTGTTGTTGTTGTTGTTGTTGTTACTGGTCATCACAGACAGCTTGGGGAAACACAGTCATATGGGTAAGGAGGATCTTCCAAACAAAAGATATTTGTCTCTAAAGCAGTTATAGAAGAACTTGGAATGATTGCTTAACATAGGGAGAAAAGTTATTGATACAAAGAACAAAATGTTATAAACAAGTAGCATATATCATGTTCTCTAGATTTCCTCTATCTTGAAAATATTGCTATGCTTGATAGAGGGGTGATTAGAATAATTGCTTTGTTTAGTGGGTTACTTTATTAACACGCACACTAAAAAGTATCAGACTCTGTGATATACCACATACTGCACTTTTATCTAAAATAAAAGGAATATATTCAGGCTGCTATCTTTGCAAATGTACCTACTTGAAGTGCTTAGCCAAATTTGTTTTAATAATAATATGCAGATTTTTTAAGACCTAGATCAGTATTCTACAATTGGATCCATTTTGAAACTAATATTCTTCTTCATATTTTCTAGATTCTGTATGAGTTAGAATGGATATTTAAGGGAGATTCTATTAGAGAACATTCATTACTTCTTCAGGGTGCATTTTCAACTGTTATTAGGATAATTTCATAATTTCTATATTCAGCATAGTTATACATACTTACACAAAGGCTGTCTTTTATTTTTAGAAACTGTGAAAATCAAAAATTTAAATTCAAGTGGAATTACTGTGGAGTTGCTACAGAATAAAATTAAAATTGTTCAAATGGCCACCTATCTTCAATACTGGTTAAACCTTCTTCCTCAGTGAAATAATTCAAGAATATTAACATGTTTGCATCAGCTTGAATCACCATTTGTACAAGTCCCATCAGGCAGCTTGTACTACGAGTGGTACAAAAAGATCTAATTTTAGCAGTCTTTTTAGTAGTAAAATTAATAAAAAAGCTACTCATTGAGAATTATGCATGTACCATCAGTGATTCAAACCACCCAGGAACAAGACATATGAATTATGGCTTATTTTGAACATGTTAAAATCAATGCTTTTAGATAATGAATTAGATGATCTACTCTAGAAAATGTTTATATTCAAATATATACACTGTCATGCATCAGTTAGCAATAGAAATCTTCCAATAAATGCATCATTTGGCAATTCGGTCATAGTGAAAACATCATAGAGTAGATTTACATGAATTAAACTATGACATCACCAAAAAAATACAAGCTTATATGACCACTGTTATCTAAGTGATTCACCAATGACATGAACATTATATTACACATAAATATACATATGTATGTGTATATATTAAATATGGTATCTTTTTATCAATACAATAATAGAATACCTGGGAACTACAGTAAGGAACTGAAATACTAGCATTTCCAAGGCATTTCTTTGGTTGCCTAACTATAAGTGTATATTTTATGTTCTGAAGAATCTATATTAAAAAAGTGAGTATAACAGAAGAATAAAGATGAAGAGATTTTTCAAAAGCACAGGGAAACTGTTTGAACTCTAAAACTTACCTGCTTGCATGAATAGGATTTTAACCTCCCACACTATACACCAGGTTTATAATGTAGACAGCAAATATTTCATAGAATTTCAAAATATCTCAGGAGAAATACATTGTTTTTGTAATTCTAATTTTTATCATGATTTTAGCACTATTTTTAAATTTGAAACTTTAAGTTTTTATTTAGCTGCACTTAAAACCACATCTATGCATAGTATATACATATATATGGAAATCACATAATTTACTCACAGGCAAACTGAAGTGTGGCTTCTCTACTAAGAATACTTCCAAATCTGTTGGTGGCTAAACACTGATATTGACCAGAATCTTTTGCTTCACTTGGATTACTTATAATAAAGGTGCCATCTATCAAACTGTAGCGATAATCACTTTCCAAATCAATCTGTGTTCCATTCCGAAGCCATCTTAGGAAGAAGAAAACAATAATGTTAAAATTATTTAATACATTTTGACACTTGCTGAGTTTTTAAGGTGTAAGAAAAGTGCTGAATAGAAAATTCCCACCTGTAACTGGGAACTGGGTTGGCACGAACTTCACAATTCAGTGCTACCTTGTTTTCATCAGAATCAGTTGGGAAAATGACACCATCTGGCTCCTGTACAAACACTGGTCCATAGTCCACACTTTCTGTAAAGACCCAAAGGGTGCACTTTAAAATTCCTCAAAGTAGCAAGACGTTTTATGTCCACATAATTATATTAAAATTTCATATTTTTAAGTAAAAGTGGGAATTGAAAAAAGAATAGCTGACAAATACATTGTTTTTAGTAAATTGTAGGCACCTAAAAACATGTTATTTGCTAAAAAAAATGATCTTAAAATATATGTAGTGGAAAAACACATGCATATTTTCAATGTGTCCTTTTCATTTTCTAAAATAAACCTAAGAAAAACATAAACATTTTAAGAAACCTAAAAGTTTGTATGGGAGAATGTCAAAAATAATATATGATAAAAATGACAAATTAATATGGTGCTAATAAAAGCTACACATATGAAAAACAATCCTGATGGGGTTTTTTTAGTATATTTTTTATTCACTCATCACTCAAATACAACTTAGTGTTAATGATTTCATAATACGAGAATAATGCTGTAATGTAATGTATTTTAATGGGATAAATGCAACCTGTTTTCAAAAGAATTTAACAAAGTTCAGGTCAAAAATTTAAACACTTTATATGGTAAATATATAAGGAGACCAGAAGTGAAAGACAAGGAAAGAGACCAAATAGGAAAAGCACTTACATTCACTGTCTACTACAATTCATATTTGAGATTCTATTTCATTTAGTCAGTTCTTACTCAGAGAAATCCTATGAAAAAGACAATTTGAAACTAATGAAAAATTCATGTAAAAAGTAGGAATAAAAACAGATCTCAAATGTCAGCCTAGACATGAGTTTAATAATAAGTCTGCTGGAAATAATGAATAAATGTGCTAGTTTGGAAATAAGCCATGTTAGCCTGCAGTTCTGTGAGAATATAGAGCATTATGTGAACATCTGGGACTTAAACTACCACAAGTGGTGAATTTGGGAAAAAATAAAACTCCTCTCTGTATTATTATGGTTATGTGACAGTTTTGCATCAAAGTTCCTCAATCTCAGCACAATGAATGCTTTGGGACTGATCTCTATTATGGGCCACTGTCGTCTACATTATAATACATTTTCTAGCATTTCTTGCCTCTACTAACTGGATTCCAGAATTATCTTTCTCCAATCCATAACAATGGGAAATGCCTACAAACATTATTAAATGTGTCCTGGTCAAGATCACCCTTATTGGAAATCATTTCCTTAGATGACTGAAGAGGGAAGAATTCAGGAAATACATATGTTTAGTGTGTACTGTAAATGTTTAGAGAGTTACATCCTCATTGGATAACTGCAATAGGATAACTGCAATAAGATTATAGGTATGTGACACCACACCTGATTTAAGAAGTTGATTTTACCTTGGCTTTTCTGATTTTAAGATATACAGTTCAAAAACTGTCTACACAGGACAAGATAAGTAAAAGTTTGTCAGATATTGAAACAACAGATGATTGACTTAATTATAGGCTGAATACCAATAGTATTCTGAATAGCATGTACTCTATTATGACTGGCGACACTTTGCAAGGTATCATCTTCTTGTTGATCATTGCCAGTTCCGAAATGTCTTAGCCCTATTCATTGACTCCACCATTGTATTTGTTTCTGCTAAAACAAGAATTCAACCCAAGTAACAAAAATAAATAAATAAAAGAAAAGTAAGATAATAATGAGGTATTTATGTAGTCAAGTTAAACAATATTTAATTTTTTTTCCTCCCCTGTCATCTCTTAGGTGTAAAATTTATTTCAAGGCATTTAAAGAACATGCCATATGAATATTTTCTGTCCTCAGCAGAGGATAATTGTTCAATTTCTGAAGAGGTTAGATTTTAAAATTCCATACTAACAAGGTATTATCAATACAGATACAGTCAGATGGATTTTTCATTTATACTCTTATAGCAGTATATTCCAAATATGTATCATGATGATATATTGTTTAAAGTCACATCTTTATCTATTGTACTCTTTTGCTTGATGGAATTGATAATTCTGGGAGACAGATTTCAAAATCTATATGATAGTAAAGTATGACAAAGATCTTGATAACCAATTAGTATCTTTTTTTCAACAAAGTAGAAACCTTTGTGACATTTGTGTGACAGGAAGACACCATTATATACAATGCTCATTTCTCGTAAGAGGTAAGTTTTGGGATTTTTTACTTTATCAGGTCTTCTATTAATAGACTGCTAGATATTTATTTATAAGTGGCTGACCCTAAAATGCTAGTTTTTGTCTATGAAATGTCAGATTCATATCCCAACAGAGGGCTTTTATTCAGAGATTTGTTTACAAATGATCTATTTCTCTGTGATAGAGTATGATAAAATTAATATACTTACCCTCATGTCTTCCTTACATTTTCTCATTTTGTTTTTTATCATAGATCAAAGTTTCTTCCTCATAGTTTATATTGACATGTTATTCAATATTTATTATACCTGTTCTCCATAGATTTCCATATTTTTCCCAGTGCAAAGGTCATGTGTGCTATATTCCATGCAATGTGGTTAAGAATACTTATTTTTATTTATATGGGCATTTTGGTTCTTATTTTGTATTCCATGTGTTTACCTCTCAGGACAGACTCATCTAATAACAGTGTGACTATGCTTTTGCTCTCTGACTGCTGAAGATTTCATACCTACCCAGTTCCCTGTTCCCTTTCACCCGGCTCTGCAAAAGCACATAATTCATGGACTTTCTTTGGGAAATTTATACCACCCAAATGTCAGGGTACACAGAAAGCATCCTGCCCCTAATTTTCAACAATAAAAACTAAAGACATTCATTCCTTTCTTCTCTCTAGTCATTGTTGAGTCCAAAAATTCTCTCAGAAAGTCTAACAACATAAATAACATTTTTTTCATCCCCTTTTGGCACACCTGTGGCATTATTAGCCTTCGTATTTAAGACAGTTTTGGGTCTTTACCATACTAGTTTCACCCATCACAGGGAAAAGCACATAACAAATTAGAGCCCCTGATTCTGTTTAGAAGACAATAGATCTTCAGTCAAGAAAAATGCGATAGAAATACAAGAAAGCTTGTTCCTGACTTACTCTGGATAGATTTCTCTTTCCTTTACATCGAAAATAGAATATGCTATGGCAGCAACGGCGAACCTTTTAGAGCTTTCAAAGATAATAAGCAGCCTGCTGTAGTACATGTGCCGTAAGTTTGCCACCACTGGACTAGGAGATCCTCAGCTGTTGTGCAAGGTGGCAGTGATGATGGAACAATGCCAAAGGTTATGTGTGCAAAGAGGCCATCACAGAGCAGCATAACTGAAGATGCTTAAAATGTTTGTAAATCACAAAATTATAAAATATGTATTGTCCTTCAAACATAAATCCCCTTAGAGATAACTATTTCTGTGCTCATGTTTAAGAAGAGTGTGTCTAATGCTGGCCTAACTCTTTCTGCCTGCTGCCGAGCTTTAATTTGTGGACCTGCCTAGCTTATTCATGAAAGGTTACCTAAACATATTGGTAAGGTAATTTAGAAGACATATCAACTTGTCACGTTCAATACAATCATAAGACATAGTGTAACAAAACTTTGAAGAGAACAATACAGACACTGGCTGCTTTGACTGAAGGAGACTGCCTGGAGAGATTTCAATGCTGCACAAAGGAGACAGACTATTATTTTCTTTTAAAAATCCTGCTTTATTTGAAACAAATACATTTTCCTTTCATAAGTCTAGTAGCATCTTACTGACACTTTTTACTTTTCTCCTGCCATCAGAGTGATTTTATTATCATTATTATTTTAAATCCGAATGCACAGAGGATCCTCAAACAATGACTAGTAGGAGACTTTCATACTTACTGGCAGCTTACTGCCAACAAAGATTATATTTTTAGATTCCATAACAAAAAGCATGAGTCTGTTATTTTATTTCAATCACTCACACTTGCTACTAGCATAATATGTATGTTTCCCAAAATAGAACACATTGTGCTCCCTCTAGCCATTATGAATTTGGGTATATTTTTCATTAAAACTGGAATCTGTTTCTACATCCAGGGTACAGTCATCCACAGTATCACTTCCTCGTACCAAACAAAATAGATACAACCTTCTTCTATGCTACTACACAGTCCTGTATGTACTTCTATCATAGACTGTGAACTGATGGTGTAGATCTGTGTTGTTTTCAAAAAGCTGAACACAACATTAATGAGTCCACAGTTACTTGAAAAGGTATACAGTTGTGAAGCCGGCAGAAACAGCTTCCTGACCATGAAATAAATCAAGTGCTTCTGGCCTTACCGACTTAAATCTCAACATCACCGCCAGCTATATGGGATAGGTATCTGAAATGTCATTAAACCTTATCCTTAGAGTAACAGAGAAGTGTGCCCATGAATCCACTATACCTAAGAGGTGAGGCCACAAGAGAGAATGGAGAGAAGGATAAGTACTTTTATCTCACAGGTGCCTGCAAAATAACATAAATTACAACACAGATAAGGAATTCTAATGCTGCAAAAGAAATCAAAATCAATAATAGAAACAAAATCTTATTCCAAACAAAATATATTTTAAAACCTTGCCTAATTCAAGACTTGAAAATAAATCTTTTGGATATTCAAAATATAAATGAAGGAATAAAATATAATTATCAAAATTATAAAACACTAAAAGGGTAAAAATAAAAGAGTTGAAATGAAAACAGAAGTGGTAAAAAAATCTTGAAATAAAATAGACCCTAGTAAATTTTCAGCCAATTTTAATGCAGTTTATAAAGACACTCAAAAGATAGGTAAGAAATTATATGGAGGTAGATATTTTACACACAAAAGATCATATAACATACATGTAAAGATTAAGTACTAGTAGAGGCAGATGTGAAGAAGAGATATGTTTTGCGTCTATGAAAAGAAAGATTGAAACTTGTCTGAAATTGTTGCCCAAGTACTGAGTAAACAAAAAGAAGCATACTTTAAAAAATAATGTAGTATATGTGCTAAACATCAAGAAATAATAGAGGAAAGGCAAATTTGATTGTAGACTTCTTACTTTATAAAAAAGAAAACAACTGACAACAAAAATATTAAAAGAAAATATCAATTTCAAGTTTTGTACCTGTTAAAGTATCATTTCAGAATGAAGGTGAAAATTATATTCTTAAACATACAAAGAATAGGTTTAACATTCATATTCTCAATATTAATGGATATGCTTCAAGAAAAAATGAACACAATTGTTATGACAAAAGAAGTTATTACTACAGATATTAAGAAAAAATATGATTAAATATTAAATATTGATCTTATGACCTATGAAAAATAAACATAAGCAGAAGTAATATAAATATATCAAGTTTAAAATCTTAAATAACTACACCTGGGAAATTTCTTAGTTAAGTACATTAATGATAATTACTAAAAGAATAGTTATTGGTAATTTTAAAACAATAAACATATGATACATAAAGTTCAAAACAGAGGACTGAATTTAGAAAGCAAGATCTGTCCAACAAGAAGCAACAGGAAACAAAAAGTGTCCTAAACAAAGAAGATTAGAGCAGATATTAGCTAGTTTTAACTAAACCATTCTTTTCTTTCCTAAATATGCAGGAAAGTTCTTTTATCTGTAGTATTCACTTAAGGCATTATGTAGCACATATGAGAAGCCAATATGAACAACAAATAACAGAAATATCACACAATAGTCAGAAGTGTGCGGTTCCAGGTACTGGATCACAGAGACATAAACTGTAATCAGTTTTGCTTACTATTTTTCTAGGAGACAAAAACTATCTAGGAATAAATGTAAAAGAGGAGTCACACATATTTGAAGCAAATATCAATATATATTTTTAAAAAATCTAAAAGTGTAATTGAAAATTTATGAGCCAGTTTTACACATCAATATATGATGTATATGTTAATAAAAATATTCTAAAATAGAAAAGAAAATGAAATTTGATCATTAACTCAGATTATATTTAAAAAGCAATTTTAAGTAGTTTAAATTCCTAAACATGAAAATCAAAATTTAAAGCTAAAATAAAGTTAGTGAAATTTTGAATAGGTTGTAATTAAGATATAAAAATGATCTTCAATGAAAGTATTGCTATTTCTGATTATATTAAAACTATAAGCTTTTGCTCAACATAGGAAGATACTAACATAGTAAGTAAAGCCAAATGCTGAAGAGTATTTGTAGTAAGTGTAACCAATGAGTGATTATTTGATTTCTACACTTGCTACAGATAAAAAGATAAATATTCTAATAGAAAAAGAGTCAATAAATAGGACTAAGCAATATACATAAATGAAAATAGAATGTTTGATAGGTACATAATAAAATTTTAGTCTCACTAGTAAAAAAGATACAAACTAAAACCACAAAATAACCTATTGTACTCAAAGGATTGTGAATAACTTTTACATTTGGTTGACAATATGGAGAAATGAGAATATTCATACAATGCTGCCAGAAGTGTAATCACTTAAAACAATTTGTAAATATTCAAAAAGATTATATTGTACATATACTTTAATATAAAAATCACATTTATAGAGCATATATAACACACTGCCAGCAAAAATGAACAAAATATTCACTTGACACTAAAACCACAAATAATTAGGAATGATCCAAATATCTATTAAAAAGCATACATTAATTATACATTATACCATTCTAAGCATAACAGTTTGCTTTATGAAAAGTACATAAACAGAACTGCAAGCATCAAGGTAGTAAATTTCACAAATAAAATATATATAATTTACATGAAAGATTAGTATATGCCATATACTTAGAAGGTATGTATGGTAATAATATTAATACATTAAAATAAGCAACAAAATTAATATAATGGTCCATATAAAACTAAAGAGGCATCATATGAAAACCAGACACTCAGAAACCCTGATTTAAAATTTCATGTAGAAATATACTGAAGCAAAAATGGCTAAAAATGGAGAGGTAATAAATTAAAAAACATGAGACTTTCACCAAATTTCCTATTTAAATATTTTATACTTTCTAATAGAATGGATAAATTATAGCATATTTAATATAATTTAACAAGTAAAATAGTAGGGAAATTAGAATTTTATCTCTTATACTTAGAGCATTTGCCTTTTTCCCTAGATTAGCTAATGTCATAAGTAGAACAAAAAAGTGAATCTTATAGAGAATTACAGAGAACAAAGAAGAATCATAGTAAAGACCTGAATAAACAAATCTTAGCTGAATGTGGGAATTGGTTGTCTAGAAAAGTATATCAAGCTATAGCAATCATCAAAAGATTCCAAAATTGAAAGAGATAAAATGTATGAAAACAATTTCAGAACTCTGAGAATATGGGAAAATTTTTTTTGTAGAAAAATGTAGAAGTAAGGTAAAGGCCACAGAGAAGTCATGCAAAAAATAAAAGCTGCATGCTTAATATCTCATTATTTTCATTTGTCAGAAACCAAGTACAGTTTAACTGGTACTTAGGTACTTACATCTGTGTCTTTCACACAGTGGGATGTTAGCTCCATCCCAAGTGACAAGCAGGCACGGATCTACTTGTGAACCACTCAGGTTTATTGGCAGTATTTTGTTCCTTAACACTGCTAGACCGAGTTCAGTGGCTACTCAAGATCTGTTGGTCAGAAGCTGTTACGATGGCCTTCTGCAGAGCAGAGCTCTTAGCATGAAATGACTGCTATCAGTAGGAGCAAGGGAAAGAGCAAAAGAAGGAAAACAAGATAGGGCCAGGGCATTTTGTAACCCAGGGTTCAAAATCATATCCTGTTACTTCTGTTTCCATCTCTTCTCTGTAAATAAGCTAATAGCTGTTTCATACTGTAACATGGTGGTTACACTATACATATGGAGATATGTGAATCATTGTGAGTCATTTTAGATACCTATACTTCCTGCAGCTGTCACTATATTTGTTTGACATTTTTAAAAATTAAATATACTAAAAGTTTTGGTTCACTGTATCCCTATCCTAATATTTCCCTGCTATCATCCCTGCTTTGTCCTCAGAGGCAAAGCACCATGGTCAACCTTCAGTACCAAGTCATGTTGAAAACTGTGCTTGCTATGTATATGGATATATTAATTGCTTTATGTAAATGAATTACTATATACAATATTTAGTAATTACCTTTCTGCTTATCATTAAAAGTTAAAGCATATCTATTTAGTTTTATAAAGATATAGTCTGTACATTGTAACTATGACAGTTTTCAAATGAGGGAAAATTATGATTGCTGTCTTTAATTTCCCATCTGATAGAACCTGTAATTGTTCAATTTTCACTATTAATCTTGTAGTGTAATGAATGTATATTTTATTTTTGTGTATGTGTATGGTGGAGTTTCACCAGAGTATGTAGCCAGAAGTGACAATGCTTCCACAAATTTCTCTGCTGACTGGATTTTTTCATTTCTCACAGAATTCAATGTTCCATCTATGGGACTTCTTGGCTTAACTTGAGCAGGATTGAAAAGACTTTGTATTCAGGGTCTGTTAGTTTTCTCATTTTTCACAAGAGCATGTCAGCCTCTGGTTTACTCTCTATCAAGGCTACAGGGAATTACCTGACAAAAGCCATATGTCAGCCTCTTGTCAGAGAGAAAGAATTCAAAGTCACATCTAGCCAAGATCTATCAAATACTCCATTTGGACAATAGGTGGGAAAAATTATTTAGAAAATATTCAAACTGTTCATTCCTCCATATATTCTAAAATGTGTTTAAACTAGATCAGTACAAGACTTAAATTATATTAAATTAATTCCCATACTAGGGCTTTGCTACTCAAAGCATAATCCAGAGCAGCAGTCATAGCAGCATCACCTACAGATTTTTACAAATAAGATAACCTGGCCCTACTTCTATGTTTAAAAGAGAATCTAAACTGTAGCAAGATTTCCAGATGATTTTTGAGTATATTTGTGATCAAAGAATACTGATTTATAGAATTATTTCTACTTTTGTTATAACTACTTAAGGTTCATCTGCATATATTGAAAAAAACGAAATTTATTATTTATACAGTAAGAAAAAGGTCCTCCTTCATGACGATCCTTCAGAAAAATCTGGCTAGTTTCAAAAACAAGTGTGCTTCACCGAATAACTATTCTATTTTAAAATTTTAATTTTAGGAGACTGAGGTAAAAGGATTACAAGTTTGAGTATTTTTGAAAGACTTTATCTCAAAATAAAAAATAAAAGAGTACTTGGGATATAGCTCAGTGCAAAGGTCTTGGCTCAATCCCTATTACTAAAAAATAGTTTAAATACTATGCAATATGTAATGACTACACTGTATTTTTCCTTGGCTATCAATTACCAAAAATGAAATCAATAGCTGATATGTTTATACAGCACTAGTATAAACATACGTAATGGCTGAGGATATAACTCAGGGGCAAAAGCGCCTCCCTGGCAAGTGCAATGCCATGAGTTTGATCTCTAGTAACAACAACAAAAAAAAATAGTAGTAATAATAGATACTTTGAATCAGTCAGTCTCATGCCTTGCTTTATTTTATGCCCAAATGTTTGTTTTTATAATTTCCATGTGTTTCAATCCACTTTTTCAAATTTCATAGCTTTGTGAAGTCCTTAACTTCCATTTGGAAAAAGGGAACAAAGGATGGATAGACTGCTTGGTAGCAAATTATAACAAATATAAGTAGCTCATATTTTAGAACACTCAATATATTGTACCTTTACATCATCCAATAAATAACAATTCCTAAGGGACACAAATCTCAACATATCTAAACCTATTTATTCCATTAAATTTAATGTAACAGAAATCATTAAAATTTATACTAATTATGAGCTTTTTGAAACATAAAACATTCATAGGGTACTAAAACCATGTATCAATAAAATTTAATGGCCAACATTAAAAGATGATATTCCAGAAGAACAATAATTTACATAATCAGGAGGATTGATTTGCCTGTATCTAGCGCCACAACTGAACCAGCATTTGAATCTTTGACATTAAAATCCTTCCCAATATTTAGATCATACAAAATGTATGCTGCATGTTTAGTCCTTCATCAGTCATAACTGAAATGTAGCCCAAAATGTATTGGTCTTAAAATCAGTAGATGTTAAAATGAAAATTGTTTATACTATTTATTATCAGCATAACCTGGTAAAAGATGCTTGTCTAACCCTGGGTTTCCATTCACATACAGGACAGTAAAAGTATCTACCTTACTTAGTTATTGAAGAAACCTCAATGAGATTCGCTACATACACAAGGCAGAAACAGTGCCTGGTAATTATTAGGTGCTAAGTGTATCATCGTGATTGCTAATGAACCTTATTTTATTATGTTCAATTATAACAATGTTAGAAAACTTCCAGAAAACATTTTCCAACCATAATGTTAATAGCTGAATAGTACTTCTGAACTTAGAAGTTATCTTATTTTCTGTTCAAAAATGCTAATTAGTATGAACGTACATCTTTGTGTAACCTACTTATTACATACTTGGAAAAAATATTTATGTAGAGATAAAACTATTGAATTGAGCGATATGACTATTTGAAGTCTATTAATATTCAAGGCCAAACTGTTATTTAAAAATATATGCTTTTATTTTTACTTAATGTACTTACCTTAACCCTAAATCAGCATTGCTAATAAGTATAATTATATAAGTTAACACATAAATTATTTTGAGATATTAAGAACAGAAAGCAAATTTATGAACAAGACAGCCTTAATATTCTGCTCAGCTTTATAAACTTTAATTTTCTTCCTGAAAAGTCTTTGGGCCTGCCTTTTTCTTAGAACATTTTAAATATTTGCAATTGTCAACTCATCTTCTACCCCTTTCAGATTTAAATAATTTCCCAGTGTCTTGCCATTTTTACAAAGCAGCAATATCTATCTCAAGGAGCTCTGAGTTATCCATTTGAAATGCAGTTATTAAGAAACATAGGGTCCCATCATCCTCACTCTGTGAGAGGACAGGACCTTAGCTTTCATATATACCAATTAACAAGCACAGGTGGGCTAATCACACTGACCAGACCCTTCTCTGAAGCACAGATTACCTGATTTACCTCACCTCCAAAAGTTTGTTTTGGCTTCTGTTGTATCACAGATGAGTTCAATGTCTCTCTCCTATTGCACTAGCCTTGTACTAGTCTTACTTGTATGTTTCACTCCATCTTTATGGTTTTTCTTTCACACTTACCATCTTGTTTGAAGGCATCTGAGGAGTGGTAAAGATTGATGGGAGAATAGTAATGTTGAGCGGCCCCACGCCAACTTGGTGAAGAAACACTCATTGTTCCTAAAGAAGGAGTGCTGTATCGTGGCCTCGTCTTTGAACCAAAGAGAGATGAGTATGAACTTTTCTTGATTCTTAGCAAAGTAGTGTATGAAGTTGGGAGACCAGGAAGAGCTTTGGAATGCTCTGTAAAATAAAATAATAATATAAAATGAATTCTGAAGAGATTGTTTAATTTTTTTTCCAGTAAAAAATGTTTTTTTCTAAAGATATTGTTAAAAATTATTCTTCAGACTACAACCAAATTCAAACTCTGGCAAGAGTAAAAAAAATATATTAAATGCTACTTACATGTTTTTAAACATTTTTTAACATTCTACTGGTTGTAATCACCTTCAGTAAGAAAGAGAGAATGAAAATCCACATTACAGAGGAAGAGGGAAGAAAAGAGAAATGGAGAATGAAGACAGGGAAGAAATAGAAGAGAAGAAGGAATTAGGGAAGCAAGGTCATCAAAATGCTCTTACCTTTCTGCAGCAGAAGTATTTAGGAATTAACCTTCTAATTTTGCCTTAATATTACAATGTACATTAGAACCATTTCTTTTCTATTATATTCTCATTTTTATTTTAATTTGTGCATGTTTATATTATATGGTTATTACATTCATTGTGGGGGGTTGAAATTGTACATAATGTATATTCTTTTTATTTCTTCTCCTTCCCCTCTCTCTTAACTCCCTCTATTTCTAGGATCCCCTCTTCTTTATGAAACATTTATCTTGCTGTTTTTTATTATCATTGATTTTGCTCATTAAATTCTTTAGATTTCTCATATAAGAGAACCCATGAGATATTTAAACTTGTGTGTCTTATTCATTTCATTAATATCATGGCCTTAAGGTGCATCATTTCCAACAACTAATTCAAATATATCCTTCTTATTGGCAAACTAGTAGTCCATTGTGTATAAATACATTTTTTTTATCCATTCACCAGTTAATGGACATATAAGATGCTTATAATATTTATTAGGAGTTGCACTGCTAAAATCTTGGTTATGTCTGAATCACTGTAATATGATGTCTTTAACTGTTTCTGGAAGACACCTCAAGGAGAATGTGTACATCAAATAGAAATCCTACATTTAGTTTTTAGAGGAATTGCCCTACCCATTTCAATAGTTGGTTGTTAGTTTATTTTCCAACCAAAAATGTAGAAGTGTCCCTTTTCCCCACAACCTCTCCAGAATTTATTTGATTTCCTCATAACTGACATCTTCATTGTAGATATCTTTCACATTCTATGTTAGCTTAGTTCACAAGTATTTAATTTCTCTTGAAGTATTATGAATTATATTGTTTGCCTAACTTCTTTCTTGATGATTTCAATATTTGTGTACCGAACATTATCAACTGTGTATTTTCTATCCTATTTTACTGAATTTGTTTATTGGTTCTTGAGTCTTTCCATAAAGAGTTTTTTTTCTATATGAAAACAATTACGTCATCTCTAAGGATCATTTTGCCTTATTCCTTTCCCATTTATCTTTTGCACAACTGATCTGGCTAAAGATGTGAGTACAACACAGAACAGGAGTGCTAATAGTAGACATCCCCGAGGCTGATGAAGGAGGAGTACAAGTCTGAATGAAACTCTTTCAAAACAAAAGGTATAAAATAAACAGCTGGAGATATGGTTCAGTGAAGAGGCTCTGGGTTCAAACTTCAGTGTTGGGAAAACAAGCAACAAGTGGGATTTTTTTTCTATGACAATTTAACTGGGCTATTTATTGTCCTTGGAAATATTTTTTAAGAGCTAGGTAGTTTTGTTGAGTGTCTGACATTTGAAATGAATAATTTCTAATAATTTAAGATTAAAAATTGTCAATAAGCTTTTTCTAATTAAAATTACTTATAATCTTTAGACTGTTTCAAATATATTTTGGAATGCAAGAAGTGTTTTGTGATTTTAAAATAATATGTTCAGTGTTAAGCCTCACATTAAGTTTAACATTTTCTGTATTGTGAAACTGTAAATATGATTTCTCTGAAATTCAAAAAGTATATTTTTAGATGTTTTCTACACTCAAATTCAGCATAAGTATAGTCCAAGTCTATGAGGAGTTGTTAAGAGATTCATGCCCTTTAGTCTTTGCTGTTCAACCACAAGTCTTGTGAAGGTGGATCAATTTTATCTGAGAACAGCTAACTTCTCCTGGGCAAACTATATGAGAACAGATTATGGGTGCACATAAAATCTCCTTTAAAGCCTGGAATTAAATGTAGGTTCCGATATGAAGAAGTCAGGTAATGAAAAGAGAATGAGTTTTCCTTTAAAGTAGTGTGAGTTGTAATTTCTAAAGCTGTTTCTCAGAGCAGTCTGCTGCTTAGTTTTGTAACTGCCTGCACTGTTCATTTATTTAGAATTAGAGCCATCTCAGATTTCAGTTAAAATTAAAATAAGAGAATGTGGTTTATAGTTCTTAACGGCTAAAGAAAATCAGTAGGAAAATAAAAAAGACCATAAAAAGGTGTTAAAAAGCCAGGATTATCATTGTATTTGTAAAATATATATGTGGATGTGTTTATATGTGTATACATACATACATGCATAAATATCCACACAGACATGACTCTCACACTGTCTGGAAGATACAGAAAGAAATCGGCTTGTGTTACTCATACAGAGATGAGCCAAATGGTAATTTGGCTTTGTACTCCACACCAAGCTTCATTTGTTATGTAATCAGTGGCATCTGGTGCAGTAGAGGTCTCTTTCCATCAATTAATATGAACTCTAAACTGTTACTAGAAATGTGGCAGTGTATTCATTTATTCATGCATTCAGAAAACACACACTGTGAATTTGGTAGGCATCAAGTGCCAGAGACATAAAGGTGAATGGAAAACTTCCCCAAACTTCAGTGAGATTCAGGAACCCATGGGCTCCCAGCCATGAGTGGTAAATTGTCTCATTCAGCTTGCAGTCATCAGAAAATGCATTCTAGAGGAAATTCTGACTTGACTTGCACCCATTAGCAATTAATTCCAGAAAGCCAGCAGCTGGTAAGGAGAGATATTCTTGCCAAAAGTGTCCATGAGTTGTAAACACCCATGTGCTTAATGGATTAAAAAAGTCAAGGGTTCAGAATACAATTTGGAGGAGTTGTAAGGATGGATAATAAGGGCCAGTGATGACATTCTTTTTAAAACATGCTCATATAGTATGACTTTAAATGGAAAACAACGTAAGTTTTAGAGACATCACTCTGTCTGCAGTGTTATTTCTAGACTAAATCAAAAAGAGGACTATTTGAGGACCTAAAGATGTAATTTAAGCACAGATCATTTTGGAACAGGGGGCTCTTAATGTAGTATATGAAGATAAAATCAGTAAGATTGCTATCTGATTAATTGGGAACAAGGTAAGCAACTAGGGATGGTCCCTGCTACTAAAAGGTGGATAAGAATGAGTACAGGAGGATATATGTACTAGAGGTAAAACCTTATAAATTCCAGTTTGGACAGTTGAGGACCCTGGACGGTCAACAACAAGATTCTGAAAACGTGAGGAAAATACAAGATTGAGATAATAAAACATAATCAAATGTATGGCTATTAAAACTGTGTGAACAGGCAAGTTTCACAAAGAAGTTTATAAAATAAGTAGAATGTTGAGTGTGGAATTTTGGGGATCACTAACATTTAGGAGAAAGAGCAGAAATAGATGAATCTGTAAAAAAAGGAAAAGAAAATAAAAAGAGGAAGAAGAAAAGCAGGAAAACAGGATGTCACTAAAGAAGGGAAAAGATCCTCCCCGTGCAAAAGAGAAGAGTTAAGTGTCAAAGTCCAGTGTGTAGGTGACCTCTCTGTAGAAAGGGGCACCCACATTGCTTGTGCTTGTTCTACACAGAGAGGAAGATATGCACTGGTGAGATTAGAGCCGAGAGGTGCAGAGGCTCTTACACTGCCTTTTCTACTCCATTTGACATTTCGGCCAGCCTTACCCTGTAATTTCCATCAGTCTCCTGATTTTAATACAACTATTGTTCACTAAGGCTGGTGCTCCTCTCAGGGGTATTTTTAAAACACTCTTTGATGCTTTCCTTGTTGTCCAGCCTCCTTCATCTCATCTCTAGTTTCCACACTCAATTCCAGTTCTAAGAGTCCTAAGGTCTACAAAAATCTATATATTAGTAGCAATAAATGATTTAGTTAATTACTGGACTCTGTTTAACCTTCGGGAGACAAAATAATGTATAGATGAAGGTATCTGTTGAGGGTGAAAAATAATCACACTACCTTCCTGTGTTTAATTTCACTCTCAGTCATTGCACAGCCTGAAAGCTCCACTAATTTAAACCCAACTATCAACATACTCTATTGCTAAGCTAGATAGAAAACATAAAATCATACTTTATTGCCTCAGGTTATGATATTTAACCTCAAGTGAGCTTCCAGACAGTACTACCTCATCTCCTTAATGATTTACTTTCCTACTGTTCAGCTTAAATAATTTAGGTCCTATCCTCTCTCAAATCCAAACCTTTTGGCCCTTCCTTTACAACAAAAAAGGAACAATCAGAGTCTATGTGCTCCCGCCATCTGTAGCTACACCCACACACTCTGCCTTGTTTTCCAGCATGCGAGTGGGGTCATGAATGGGACTGTCCATCTACTGAAGGCCAACCCCTCTATCTGCATCTACTGAATACTATTCCATCCCATTTTGACTGCTTGAGGACATCTTTCCAAAAATTTATTCAGGATCAATTTTGTGTCTGTTAGACTGCTCCATAACTTCAAAATTTTCTCACATTAAAAAACAACAACAACAAAAAAAACTATCCTGACCTTACCATTCCAACTAGTTTTCTTCATGATTAAGAAGAGCTATAAATGGTTAATACATTCAATTTTTCTGCTATGATTCTCTTTTGAATCTATTCCAAGTCATCTTGCTTGAACCACATCACATTTCTCTTCAATATTAAGAATTAAAAAGCCGTTGCTAAATCTGACAACTTTTCACTGTACAAAGCCTAATAGTGTTTCATACTGTTAATCACCTTTTCCTTCTAAGTATTTTCTTCACGATTCCCTAGACTCATGTGTTTTGTTCCCGTCTCACTGATCACTGTTTATCTCATTTGCTAATTCTTTGTTTCATCAACTTTTAATATTAGTGAACTCTACAAAGCATATTTTCCCAGTCTAAATGATCCCTACGATCACTTTCTTAATAAACTCCCTACTAGACAAATTCCATCTATACCCTCAGTTACCTGGATTTAGCTCTGTGTCTTTGATATCCTGTATATTTCCTTGTGCTTTTTCTAATTCCCTACTGTTAAAGAATAACTCTTTACTCTTCTTTTTGTGGCTCATCTTCAGTTCCTCACATTCTTCTGACCTCTGCTGCTGAATGATATCTCCTAATACAGATCAACTGACAAATCATACTCAAGACTTCTTTTTATTCAACTCCTAGGGCTCACTAAAGAAAATTCTGGACCCAGGAGTTCAAAGATGCCCAGTAAAATAGTAATTCTGAGAAACACTCTGCTGAGCTCAGGAATGGATTTTGTTTTATATGTGTAAGTTCTTGATTTCTTTTAGAAAACTCTAATTCTTAAAATTAATTCCTTAGATCCACTAGAATATCCACTCTGGTTTGATTATTACCTGCTTTTGAAGCTTTATACTGTCTACAATGTTTTTCATGTTTTTATAAGAATTTGTTGTGTTTTGTCTTGCTAAGTTTTATTTTTCTCTCTAATACAGAAAGGATAGAAATGCATGTAGCGATTCATGCATGTGTAGCTGTTTACACTCTCATCGTTTGACTATCTACTTTTTGTGCTTTACTTTTGTAACTTGAACAACTATTTCTAAGAGGATAATATGTAATTTATTAACTAGTGATTTCTTATTGTTTGTCTTTTTTATTGGAATTCTGTATTATCTCTAACCTTTACATGCTTTTGTTTCTCTTTAAATAAAAAAATTTTTTAAAAAATTAACTCCTTATCCATTTTGCAATCATGGATTTTTTTCACTAGCTATTTATTGAATTTCTACAGTGTGTCAGGAACTGAGAATATAGTTATGAATAAACCACAACTGATCCATGCCCACATGTACAATTTGGGAATATTACCAATTCTTAATATATTAGTGAAAAGAGAAGTAAACAATCAGATTTTATTTTCTAACTATATAAAATTTATAAATATAATCCAAGTAATATCCCCAAAGACACAATAAGGACAGTCGAAGAAAATGGAGTGTCTTAAGAAGAAACTTTTACATTTACAGTGGTGCCATCATGCCTCATTTGCTGGGAATAAAAACTTTTATTAGATTTGGGGTATATATCTTTCTCTTACACTCTGGAACATGCTTTTTTTGTTTGAGATTTTTGGCTGAGAGAGATTGTTTCAGGAAACCTATTAATAGTCTGAGAGGTTTCCAAAAACAAATGACACATATTTAAACTAGGAAATTGTGTCATCGCTGCTTGATGCCTTTGAACAGTATATGAATAACTCTACACTTTGGCTTTCCTGCTTTTAGAGTAAGGATAGCAATAGGTTCTTCCTTATAGCTTGTTATGGAAAGCAAACAAAATAATACACATACAGTAATTAAAACTGTGTTTGGTGAACAGTAATAACTGAAAAAAATGAAAGATATATGTTTATTATAGATTACTTATTACTTTGTACCATTGCCTGACTGGTATAACTAAATACCACTCTTATCCTTTGAAGCTATAATTAGGCCACAAGATAAGAATATTAATACAAATTTTAATTTTAAAAGAAGAAGTAAAAGTATAGGTGAAGATTAATAAAATAGATCATGAAAAGAGAAAAATGGAATTTATACTTTCTGAACAGGTATATTTCCACAAGTCATTTCTCATGAAAAAAAACCTTGGCCAATGACAAACACTCTGAATTACAAAAAACTTAATGTTTATTCTTTTGATTGTAGTCATTAATTTCTCCATGTTCCTCAGCAAGAGTTGAAAAGAAGACTGACTCATTTCTTCTCAGAGAAAAGTCTTGACGAGCTGCTCAATCCTTTAATAAATATCTTGGCTGACAATGTCAGCAGAATCTAGTTATATGGTATTCATTTCTTCTTCTGTTTTCTCACTTCATATAGATCAGACCTTAGGGAATGTGCCTTCCAGTCATTTCTAAAGTGGTCCAGAGATTTGGTGATAAAACTCAATTAACCTGGTGCTCTCACACCAAGAAATTCCAGCTGGAAGCTGGATAGGAGTAAATATTAATTCCTTCATTAAATATTTCCTGATCAAATGACCCTGGGACATCCAAGCTTAGATTATTTAATAAAATAATAGTCTATTAAGTCTGAATGACATTATTTCAACTTACAGTACTGAATCCGTACAATAATTTTTCATTGCTTGAAAGATCATTTCATGGATAGCGTAAAGACTGACTGCAAATAATATTTAGCAAATTTGAATATATAGAACTAGCTCTCCTATGTCTATCTATGAATAAAACAAAAATATCAAAATGATAAAGGATGTGTTTCAAAATATTTAACCTCATCATATTTTAGTTATTTTCTGATACTAGTTAAAATTTGGAGTTCTATTTGTGTTCCAATACATTGACAAATCACTTTTACACTCTTAAACATTAATGATAAAAATTGGATACTACATTTTACTTCTGTATTTAAATCTTTTCTGTCATCTCCTCATACAATTCTATTTTCATACAGCAGCAGGGGACAAAGCAACAAAATTTACAAAATGAACGGATTCCTGTACAAATTCATTTATCCCGTTTTATTCCAGTTTGACTTTAAGTATAAATAAACTAAAACATCAGATGATATCTGGCATAACTAAGAGTATCAAGGCTTAATCACTGACTCCTAAATCCAGAGAGCAGAGTAGCACCATACCTGGGAAGGATACACTATAGTAATATTATTTACATTCAGTCCTTATGTTGTCTAAAAAATGTCCTTTCAGGCAATGAAAAAGCATCATAAACCTTCAAGACTGTAAATTGTGACAGTGCCATTCACTTATTAGATTATTTCATTAAATAATCTAAGTTCAGTGGTCCTAGGTTCATACACAGAAAAATTAGAAATCACACAATCTCCAAACCTGGAGTGTGACTCGATTTGGCATTAAAGTCAGCATAAAGAAATCTGATATCTGACCTTTTTCAGGGTAATTGCTAAAGCTGTCCTATCTTTGATGAGAATTAATGTTAAGTGTGGAACTTTAGCTTGCTACTGTTTTATGAAGCTTGCAAAGATGGACGTAACACCTCAGTGAAGCCAGTCGTGTGAAGCATATTTAGAAACGGTTAATAATTTATAAATAATGTGCATTATATCAATTTGGTTTCTGTACCATGGCAGAGAAGATTTTGAAATAGCTCAAATCAGATGTCTCTGCCTCAACTCAGCATTTTCTTCAAAAAATGTATTACCTAAACTTAAGTGTTTCAGTAGCACGAGTGAGAAAGTGTATGCAGAGTATGAAATTCACCATTTTTTAAAGCACCAAAGTCAGGTATCTGTCATAGTTCTAAAGTATAATCCAGTATTCTTTGCATGAGACTGAAAAATAGACATGCTTATTAAGCCCTAGGAAACTAGTTCTAAACTATTTCTACCACTCCTTCCCAGAAACACTATTTATCTTTGAGGTCAAAATGATTCACAACTGGAGAAACTGATCTCCCTTTCTTTAAAAATGTATTGCTTTATACAGACATATAATGAAAATGAATATTATATACAGTTTAATCCAAAAAAGATACTTAGTTATGCTATTTTGTGCATTTTTTGATATTTTCTAGGTTTTTAAAAATCTGTAATATTTATATGCTATCTCTAAGTCACCAAAAATATAATATATGATTGCATTAATACCTTGTTCACAGTAGGAATATGATTCACTGAGGAAATCAGTATGGATACGAACTACTTGCAAAGTATAATCAAATTAGTAGTTAAAGAAACTCCCTGTTTTGAATAATTAAAGGTTTCAGTGAATTTTTATCTTGTAAGGATTAATTTATACAACCCTATTCTCTGTGTATTTGAAATAAACCAGAAAGCATTTGCTAATAAATAAAAAAATGATACTGTTTAAGAATAAATGATGCAACCAAAGATAATTTAATAAAATGGGTCTCCCAGAAAATTTTGAAGTTATTCCATAGGTAAATTATGCTGCCATGTTATCAGCAATATAAATTTTAAAAAAGAGAGGGCTTCATTATGTTTCCTTTGGTATGGTGCAGATCCTATACCTATTAAGTTGAAGTACACTGTCAGTTATGAGTTTAATAATGGAATTCTAAGTAGCTAAAAGTAATCATGACATACTTGTAATATACACACATTCTGAAATATAGAACTTAACACTCAGCACACACAAATATAACTTATCTCTTATGTAACCCACATTGAAATATAATTGGAAATAGAAAAAGTAAGAAAACATACAATCTTTACCTTCAAAGAAGTCTTATAAACTAAGAGAAGAATAACATAAACTGCAAGGAATTCACTTTATAACCATGAGCTGTATCTATTTGTCTCCCCAAAGCCTGAGGCACACATAAGTAGGGTTTTTCAGAGATGGAAAGGTAGGTAGGGTGTGATACCGGAATTAAGAGTGCCCTGCCCTGGTGTGGGGTGGAGGGGGGAGTGTGGGAGGCATGCCCAAAGAAAGGGCTGGTAGTCTGGATGGAATGCAAAGTGACAGAAAGAAGGCCGGCTGCTTCTAATGTTTTCTGCTTTTGATGTCTCCTGGGTTCCAGGCAACTGTTATTTCTCCTCTGTAATGACCCTCTGCCATGTCACCCTGCCCTAGAAAGAGCTAATCATGGACTTAAACCTTTACAAACTGTGAGCTACATCAACCTTTTCTCGTTTAACTTGTGGGTATTGGGTATTTTGTCCCAGCAACAAAGTAACTAGGACAGTTGTGAATAAACTCAGTATCCGACGTAGTCATAAAAATGCAGTCTTGGTTTAAGAGAAAAAGTTTAGTTCTTTTCTATTTCAGGACATATGGGAATTTTTTTCTACATGTTACACAGGTTACAAAAATAGAGGGTGTAATACTATTCTTCCTCATTAAGACAATGAAAGGTTTCCTCAGGTCTAGTGCACATCTTAGTCCACAGGGGTACTATCTCTGACATCGGGAAGTTGGTAAGGAGTAGGGAAGTTATACCACCCCACCCGGGAGGCGCCATTGACTGTTTTGTGGAGGTGCCCTGAGACTATATATTTCTTTACATTTTACCATTAAAGCAAATTTTATGCTTGTCATGTTTAGCTGTTTGTTACTGACTTTCTTTCATCACAATCTCATTTAAGTCAGGATCTACAGTCAAAAAAGTGGCTGGGAAATAGTTACATCTTATGATTACTGTTCAAGGTAATTTATGTGGAACCATTTATGAAGAAAAAATTCATACCAACTAAAAGTCCTTGGCAGGAAAGATGCAATTTGCATTGATATTTGGTCATTTCTTATATATTGAAGTAAGCATATTGGAAATATGTTTATGATTTTTATTTTGCTGCTTCATGCATGAGAAGGCAGTTAGCGAATCCCAACAAGGGATTAGCTATTGAAGTCCTTACATAACCTTAATACAAAGCATTTTACTTCAAAAGCATCTCCACAGTTATGACCCTAAAAATAAAACTGAGGATATAGGACCCTATAAACAGTGATTTATTCAAAGAAAAAAATATCCATAGAAATTTTGTCATTGACATTTTAGCTCAGATTAGTAATTTCTCATTAACTCAACCTACAAATCAATTTAAATTCACTAACCAGTTGTGGTTGTGCTATTGACTAAAATCATAAGATTTTTAATCCAGATACTTAGTTCATTAAAGCAGACATTACTTCATTAGTTCTCTTAGTTCATTAAAGCAATTCAGAATAGAGTAGTTCAGCCTAGTTTAATATGCTACTTTCACCACGAGTACTCATACTTTGCCCCAAATGTGACACTTGTTCAATATCTAACCAAATCCTATTTCCACAAACCAATTCCTTATTTTGGAGATGCTATCTCTGTACTATGTTTATCTACAGATTGTAAACTCTGAGTTTCCAAGTCAAAAGTCTTACATATGCCTTAAATTGAAAGAAATATGATACCTTGCTTAATCTGTAAGGATGAAGCTTGGCAGAGATTTCTTTCTTTTAGTATGGCATTCTGACTCAGAGAGGCTTCTCTTAATCCTCTTCCTTAGGGAATAAACTATATGAAGTTTGGTTCCAAAAATTGGTAAAACTGTTGGTTTCACCTTAATTGTATGTTAACCATTCTGATTATAAAAGAGATACTCTTGCTGTAGAATAGATCTGGCCTTGCTATTTAAAAATAAGACATTTTGTCAAAACAAAATCTGATGTATCTTTATTTGATTTATACACAGGCAACTGGCAAAAGTTTTTATAATTAACCTAATTTTTATTTGATACTTCAAAATATAATAGAAAAATATGGTGTTTAAAATAAAAAATAGTCTAATGAAAGACATGTTACATTAATACTCTTAAAATATACCCTCAATTCTAAAACATTTATCAGATGATCCTTGCTGCTTTCTGAAGGAGTTTAGAAGTCCTCTTTTGTGAGTTCTTTAGTTGTACTATTCTGTCTGGCTTAATGTACTGTGTATTCAAAACGTTTACCTTTCATGGTCATTTTGAACTTGGAGAAGAACCAAGGTTTGCACTGTAACAGATCTAGTCAATAATAAGGTGGATAGTCCGGCGTGGTAGTGCATGCCTGTAATCTCAGGATTAGGGAGGCTAAGGCATGAGGAAAAAGTGGATAGGAACATACAAAGTTTTTTTGACAGAAATTGTCAAAACGGTTCATCAATGAGGTGTGATGAAAAATACAATGAATATTTTAAAACTTCTTATAGAAAAAAGCACATTTCCATTGATTCCCCTTACAACATTCCAAATACTACCTTTCACTTTGAACACATCTCATCATTTTTGGTAATGCCTCTTTCACTAGGCTTTTTATGTAAATATTCATAGTTTGATCCATAATATCCTGTTACAAAGGTCCCTTAAGAAGTTTATTAATTGTGTAATATTCTTGCTTTTGCTTCACTTTAGTTTCTTTATGCATTTTTATACTTAGATGAAATCTTTATCCATATTTTTGTGTTTAGATGAATTTCCTAGTTAAAGCTTGGGTATATTCCTGTATATAAATTTTTTTTCCTGTGACCATTAATTTCCTTAGCAGATCATTTTCAATGCGAAATAAATCCTTGCTAAAATTTTTCTAGGTTTATTTCTTTAAAAGCATCATGCAGAATATATTTTAAATATTTTGTATAATTTTCCATATCATTTTTAACATGATTTCTAGAGTCAATTCTCTTTTTAAAACTTTTATAAATATAATGAAAATTATATTTTAACATTACTTATATTTGTACTTTGATTTTAAATTACATATTTCATTTTCTCATATATACAAATTTCCTAGTTGAATCATATATAAAAGTATTTTCCTTTGTCTTGCTTTCTTTTCACCAATTTTTCTAAAGAACTTTATATATTTTAACCATTAATGATTTTATTCACTGTAATGTTTTGTCTTTAATTTAATGATAATGTACTACTGATTTAAATTTTTTAGTAAAACAGTTTTCATTTTCTTTGTCATTTTACCAATTTACTTTTTAATTTACTTATGACCACTTTAAGAATCTAGATTAAAAAATATTATTGAAATTGATCCTATAGGTACATACACATAGTGCTCTCCCTACATAGCTAGTTTTCTTTGTACTACTTTCATAATTTACTATAGATTACTATTAGTGTTAACATAAGGTGATAAATCTACTAGTCATTTTCTTGCTACTAGGACAAAATATCCCACACCCACAGTTTAGAGGTTTATTTTGACTAATGATTTCAGAATGTTTAGTTCAGAGGGTTATCTCCAAGGCAGAAAGGATATGGCCAAAGAACACGGCAGATGGAAACTGTTCACCCCAAGAAGCAGAGAGCAAAGAGAGAATCAAGAGGCAACAACACACCCTTCCAAGTCAGGCCCCCAGTTGTCTACATCTTCAGATCAGATTCTACCTCTTAACACCACATTCAGCTAAGAACTCATCAATGAATGAATCCACTAATGAGTATGCACCCAAATGATCCAATTACTATTCAAAAGGCTAACTTGTGAATACAAGGTTTTTGGGGGATATTTTAGATTTATACCACGACAATGCAAATTTTAGTTATTACTTTTTCAGGGGAAAAGGACAAACATTTTTAATTAAATATTATTGACAGTTCAAGTAAATCTTTATAATATGCAAGAAGTACTATCAATTTATTTTATGCATATGTTAATTTATTTTATTTTTTATATCTCAGATTATTAAGATTGATCTACCATTAAAAAGAGAAAGTCAATGAACATTTAATCCAAATTAAATAATGAATTTAGGCTAAACCTAAAGCCCCCAAAAGTGTTAAAGAACAGCCTTAAAGGTTATTATGGATCTATTCAGTTCTAAAGGAAGTGGTTTTATAAAAAAGTGCCTGAGGGCTGGGGATATAGCTCAGTGGCACAGCACCTGCCTGGAAACAGCAAAGTTGTGAGTTCAATCCCTGGTACCAAAAAGAAAAAACAATTTAAAAAGTACTTGAGAATCTATACCATTAGTGACATCTCATGTGCTTCCAAAGTATTTCCTTTTTTATTTGAGATTGTCACTAAACTCACTTACCTTAATGCTCCTTGTGGCTACAACTTTTAATTTCATGACCATGCAATAACTGACTTTTTATGTGACATTTTCTTATTTTTTTAAAAAAAATGACAGTCAGTGGTTAAGGCTCAATGACATTTATCAGCTACCTAATTAAAATGTGGACACTTTTATAATAATTGCAAATGTGACCTTCATTTGTGTATTTTTGCTTGCTGGCATGTTTAGTCAAATGTCACAAAGAACCCTAATCTATTAATTCACATAATGTTTAATTATAGTGTGCTGAGTGTTCCTTCCTCAGTTACCAAGGTATATGAAGTTATATAACCTCTCTGGAGAGGAAGCAGCTATAGTTCCAATACCCTAATGAGCAGGGATTGTAAGACCTTGTCTACAAGCTGCCAAAGCAACTAGCTGAAAAGTGAAAATTTGCTTAATTAACAACTTGGTTCGCCATAACGCCAATCTCTCAAATTTTTTCTTGCTCTGTACAAACAACACTTCACAGACATAGATTTGATTGTTTTGACTTTCTGTTAGAATAGCTCAGATCTCTCCTCTTACCTTCACAGCTTTATTTTTAGTTGCTTAGGTTAAATCTCCCTCTGTGTTCCACAGGTACCAACTTTAACCTTAACCTCAATATATTCCAAGGTCTACTTTCTCTGGACTCACAGGCATTGCCAAGGTAAAATTTATCTTATCCTTAATTTCATCCTGGGCCCTTTTGGGTAATGCTCCATAATTTCATGGGAATATTTCTGAATATGGTACAGTACATAACTGACCCAAATTCCTAGATCATTTCTTCAAAATCTTTAGGGCCAAGTAAACTTTTCTTTTGAGAATCAAGACCCTTTTAAACTGTTTGTTTAAATTCACATTCTATATTATGTGTTCCTTTTCTCAAAGATAATCCATCAATGATAAGTTACCTGTAGTTTCTCAAATGAATCAGGCCATGTTTCTTTTTGGGCCTTGTATTGATTATTTCTCTAGACCTGCAATTTTTAATAATGAAGTAGTAAATATTTTGCAAAAACTGTAATTTAAGTGTTTTCCACTTATATAATGTGAATTATTTATAAAATTAAAGATTTCTGTAAAATATTCAAATTATATTTAGTATATAAATTAATTTATATATTCAAAAATTTCCTCCTATATTAAGACTTTTTTCATATATCAACTAATATGAGGTTAATGAAAGAAATTCATTGAAAAGTTACTTGAGGATATTTGTGTGATTATAATACTCTTATCAGTCATGACATTGAATAAATTACTTAATTTCTCAAATTCTTTGTAAAATTAGGACAATATTTACTTTACATTGGCTGCTCAGAGAATGGGAATATGAAAAAGGTAAAAGGTAGGCAGTCTACAAATTTTAACATAGTTTTTATTATTGTTTCTAAATCCTATTTTTCTATGACAGCTTACAATCAGTGATATATACTTATGATTACATTCCTTGTGCAGAGTTGTTACATGTACATAAATTCCATTTTTCATCCTCTATCCCTCCCTTTACCTTCCCTCTTTTAATTCTGGTTGGTTTCTTAGACCAGTAGAGATTACTGGGATTAATTAATACTGTGTTGAATAGGGTTAGCTTTGACATCATAAAGAAACAATTTTGACTAAAAATATTAAGCCCCTAGGTTTGGGTGAAATTTCCACAGAAAATCTGGCTCAGAAGTAACCTAATATGTACTATTTAATGATAAAATGTGACGTTCAGTTCCCTCAATAAAAATGTTTTCCACTTTTAAAAGAGCAAATTCTTCATAACTAAAAGATGAGAAAATACACTAACAAAATTCCATGTTTTCCTACTACAATTGAAATTTAATCTGACCAAGAGGTGGTTGAATAAGAACTTTAATAAGTGCATTTCATAGTTATATTAAAGTACATAAAGTGATGTGGTAGCTATATTGTTTCCTCATAGGAGTTGTTATTAGAATCTGAACAAATGAGGAATTTCTCATCTTCTGTGGTAATGTAAAAGTTGAATTAGCCCCCCACAGAGCTTACTGTATTGTTTTTATATGGCCAGTACCAAATAAGTATTGTTTAAAAGAAGAGAAACTTGGGCCAGGGATTTAGCTCGGCGGCATAAGCACCTGCCATGCAAGTGTGCAGTCATGGGTTTGATCCCTGGTAAAAAAAAAAAAAAAAAAACTGGTAAGAATAGAAACT
This sequence comes from Hydrochoerus hydrochaeris, assembly GCA_004027455.1. Classification (NCBI taxonomy): domain Eukaryota; kingdom Metazoa; phylum Chordata; class Mammalia; order Rodentia; family Hydrochaeridae; genus Hydrochoerus; species Hydrochoerus hydrochaeris. The sequence continues at coordinate 447,796 of PVLA01000525.1, read as the reverse complement.
TAAAAGCTGAATGGTTTTCTTTAATTTTTCAGTATAAAAATAAATACAAAAATGACAATTTGCTTATGAGCTATGCAATAAATTAAAAAGATATTTCTGTATCAGTTCTGGAATTTATAAGTCCTAAACAGGACAAATAGGACTCTAACTAAGCTCTATTTTTTAGAAGTATTCACTTATATAATGTTATTCTTATTATAAAAAAGCTTTTAATTTCTATTTTCAAATAGACTCCACAGTCTTATGAATTTATGGCTATGCATTGTTAAAAATCATTATTTATGATAATAAAATACAATGAAATATGAATAGGTAGTACTCTTTACATGAAGAATTTGAGAAAAAAAGACAATGCTGGAGACTAAAAATAAGTTACATCAATAGAAACTTGAAATTTTCTATGGCAGAGAGGTATAGAAAATATGTAAGAACTGGAAATTATGTCTAGGAAATAAAATAAGACAAATATATGGAAAGTTTTGCACTTTTGACTGTCTACAGAAGATGAATCAAGAGCACAGAGACAGTTTACCAAATTGTGTTGATTTCCCTACAGATTAGTTCTTGGAAAATAACATTTAATATTCATATGATTAGACCAATTTTGCATGTCTATATCTGGTAATCTAAGCAACTCTTGAAGATGACAATATGCAATATTAACAACCATTGTTAAATTCCTTGTCATCTTGTTTTGAAAGCCTATATTATTACTGTTTTGGGTTTTTTGTTGTTCTTCTAGTTGTTGTTTGTATGCCACATGTTTTTTGTTTTTCTTTTTTGTGTTTTATCTATACAATAAAACAAAACAAAATAAAATAAAATAAAAAGATTTCCCTACAGGCTGCCCAGTATAGATACCATTCCAGCATTATGATGACATGGTAAGTAAACAATATAAGGTAAAGAGTAGCTAGATGCAGCTCCATTTATGGCGTGGTTAGCTCCACATTTCAGCAAAGATGTGGGGAGAAACTTTTCCGGAATTTAAGCCACTGAGAGGTCATGAGTGAAAACTGAATTTGTACATGAAAGGTTTAATCATCACCATAACATTTCCTTGACATGGTTTCTACTGGCTGTGGTTAAGGTTCATGGAGATAAATTGTGTACTTGAATTCAAATATAAATTACATGTGTGTGTGTGTGTGTGTGTGTGTGTGTGTGTGTGTGTGTGTATTTTCTTTTCTTTTCCCCTCAGTTTACTTACAATTATAACTCCTTAATTAGAAAGGTTGATTTTGTGTCACAGTGGGATTATGAATTTTTTTTTGTACATTTTTTTCTTTTCTGGTTAAAACTACTGTATGTCTAGAACTAAAGCCTAAGCCACAAATCTAAAATGCATCCTCATTGCTAAGAATAATTTTAGTTATATAACTTATAATTGACATTTCAGGAAAACATTTTAAATGCTAAAATTATAATTTTTTATGGAATAAAAATATTATGTCACAGTTTTTAAAGCTGAACAGAACTTATTTTATGGTCACTATTTAAAGCAATTAAGCAAACTGATTATTTTCTCTTTTTTGGGAAATCCACTTATGTGCATTCTTTTTAAATAGTGATACTTCTGTATTTCTTCCCTGGTTAAAGTCAGTATTTGTACTGATACTTTAGAATCAAATGAAAAGCTGCTGTCATTCCATACCATTTAAAATTCATATCTGAACATTCTTGACAGTCATCACCAACTCAGAATCCTTAGATTATTACATCTATATATTGTCTGAGAAGTTACTTCAACGAGGATTTGTCAATCAGTACCCAGATTTTGTTCCTTGTGTTATAAAGTTGAACAACCACCACCCTGAAAATCCATACAGCATCAATTTTTCTTGCAATTTCTGAGTAAAGTCTAAATAATTTAAAGCATTATTTTTATTATAGCAGCAATATATTCATTATGAAACAGAAATGTAAGTTTCTCAAAATTTTAAGATTTCCCATGAGATTCAAAAGCAGATCCTTGGAGTGAGCATCTTTGGACACTCTGAGCTATGATTTGCCCAGTAAATCAAGAATCTCATTGTCTTATTATTATTATTATTATTTGTACCGGGGATCAAACTCAAGACCTCACACTTACACTTGCCAGGCAGGCACTTGTGCTGCTGAGCTAAACCCCTGCCCCAAGAATCTTATTCTTAAGTTCCAGATCCAGTTTACCCACTTGTTCATGACCCAGCTTTTTTTATTCATTTCTCATTTCAAATGCCTTAAGAATGCTTTTCTCTTCCTCCCAGTTAAATTCAACATTCTCTTTCTAAGTCTAATTCTCATCTTTTATACTTGACAGAATCTTTATATTATTAATCATAATCTCCTCTTTCAGCTTCTCAGTACTAATGAATTATCTGGTTTGTCATACATTTGCAGATATCTATTAATAAATGTAAGCATCTGGAATAATTGAGCTTAATGAACCAACTTTTAAGAAAGACAGTTTAGAGACAACAGTTACAGAAACTAACTGTAGTCTACCTGGTAGATGAGAGAAGAGGCAAAGTTGTTTTAAAGATCACGGCAGTCCTGTAATATTCATGTACAGACATCGTCTTGAAAAAAATCACCATCTTCCTCCCCACACATACACAGAAAAATCTGTGGATAGTTTGAGTGTAAGAAGAATCAATATTCATGAAATCTGTGAGCTAGGGGATAGTGGATGTGCTGACCACAAGGGTGGCAGGTGACCTGCCCAGTGAACCAACAAGGGAGAAGATAATGGGTTTGTGGTAGACTGCATAGCCTCTACAAATGTAAAATTCTACATAGACTGCTTTTTTGACAATGGTAGAGATTTTATTCTTGGCCACAGAGTGATTTAATGAGAGCCTCTTTTCAGTAGTAAACTAAATTTAAACACTGGTATAAGACCTTTTATATGTCACTTTCTCTATCACTCAGCCTCCTCATATTTCTAGTAGGAGCAAAAATCTCATTTTCATGGGTCTTCAGTAAGAATTTAAAGAAATAATAAATGTAAAACACTTTCACCAGAAGTAATAGTTGGTATACAGAAAATAAGCAATAAACCTTTACTATTAATACTACTATTATTAAGAATCTAGAAAGTTAACTAGGATTGGATTTTGAATCAGGTAGTCTAACTATATATGTCAAAATAATTACAGCTAATGTAACTGGCTCCAGAATGAGATTTTGGAAGTCCTAATGTTACAATCCTGAGGCCTTTACGGTCCAACTACTCTGACTCAAAATCAAAATTCTGTTTGTCACATATAAATTTAGCCTGAATTTTAACAAAAATGAACAAACGTCCTTTAACAGAAGATATATGCAATTATTTTTTTCTCATGTTATATCACCTCTTTGCCCAGTGCATTTATTAAAAACATGAGAATTACTTACAAAAACAACTTTTCTTATGAATAGGTATATGTTTATAGAATTAAAGCATTTACAAAGCAATATTAAAGTTAACATAAAGTAATGAAATACCTTATGAACTTGGATTAAGTGATTAAGCACTAACAGTCATTTTCTTTTTATCACAAGGCATGAAAGGATAGTTCTGTTTTACATATTCCCATGAGACCAGCAATATAGGTCATTGGACAGGTGCCTACCTGGCAAGTGTGAGGTCGTGAGTTTGATCCTCAGTACCAAAAATATAAAATAAAATAACACATTTCCAAAAAAGAAAAAAAAAAGCTATACAGTTATAGTCATTCCAGTTACCTAAGAATGATTTGAGGATGAACCAAACCATAGTTATGAAATTAACTTGCAAAAACCTTTATAAATTTAACAAATGGGAAATTAAAATCATTGTTATGATAATGAATGACTTTCAAAACAGTGAAATATTTACTAATTTAGTTGCTTTTGAGCTCACTGGTGTTCATTTTCATACCATAATTAATAAACTGATTTTTCAGTTTATTACCCCCTTTGAGAAGTCTTAGAATGCATAATGAAATAACAATTTGCATTCTCAATCTGGCTTTTAACTTATAAATTTAGGTTTGTCTTTATCTTCCCATTATATGACCACAATGACTATGCATAAAAGGAAATAATTTTAATTTATTTATAAGCATTCAATAAAGCAGTTACTTGTTTGCACAATTTAGTGTGGGATAATATGAACAAGTCACTCGAAGAATGGAGACACAAGCCTTTTGGATATTCAGAAACAAAATTTTTAAAGCATATAGTCACAAAATTGCTGAATTAACTGTAATTTTAGGTACAAAATAGTTATAGACCTGTACCTCAACATTGTTCAAAATAATGTTTCTCAATATTTAAAAAACTTTTAAAAGAAAAAAGGGCAAATCCAAAACCTTGTACAGTGTATTTATTCAGGGTATATTAAAGATTGTTTGTGAGACTCTTACATGTTGACAACTTTTTCACTGATTGTAATAGTTTTATGAAAGACATTATTTTAACAGAAGATTTTAAGTAAAACACTACCAAGGACTGGAATACTATATATGCTAATATTTTCATTTGCAGAGAATAAGCATTCCAACTCAATATGAATAAAACAATGAAGTGATATAGTTATATAATTTAAACTACCCGGAGATAGCATTGTATAAGGGTAACCTTCTTGGGGCTGTATAACAATGTCGCAGAAAATTCAGTTACTATTTATTCTGGTTGATAGAGTTGTCTGTAAACACCTTTTGTACACATGTAACATTATATTTAATATAACACAATGTATGAAGTAATTATATACACTTGTATGGATGGATTTTAAAGTAATCCTTGAAGTATAAAATGTCATAAGAGATGGTATATTTAGCACTGTTATTCGATTTGAAGTGTTTTGATAGAAAAATCAATTCTGCTACACCTGACATTTGCTCCCTACTAAAAGAAGAGACAATTGTAGTTTTGAATTTAGAAGTATACCCTCAGCACATTTAATTGTTTAGTGGAATAAAATTTTCGAGAACATTTTAAATTTTCTCCTGAGAATTAAAGCTTTTAAACTAAACATTCCAAAAATTATTACCAAGCTCCTATAAAGTAGTTTTTAATATGAAAAATGTAAGTGGTAGATACAGACTTCGAAAATGTCATTTTTGAAATTGAGACACTGGTGTGGCATCATTTTCTGTCTTAATTTTGCGGTTTTACATTTATCAAACCAATTTGCTTTGAATAACTTCATAATTAAAAAGAAATAAAAACTAATGGTTAAAATATCTTTTGTTTTTGTGAAAAAGAGATGCAGATCATTTGATATAATGTAAAAAATTTAAATTTCTATGTACAATTTATAAATATATTTATTTGAAAAGACATTGATAAACTTCAAAATAGTTTGTTCTCACCATAAACCTTACCCTTTTGAATACTAAATTGTCAAGAATTATATGTACTGCATAGAATATAATATCCACCACAACAAAAAATTGCTTAATATAATGTGTCTAATATTCTAGTAGCAATCATTAAAGTTGGCTACTTGATAAGTAGAATGGTAAGTAGAATGGTAATTACTGCACTGAGGAAAACATTCCAAAAGTGAATTTGAAAGGTTACTCTTTTGGTTCTAAATGAGTGATGGACAGATTTCCAAAACAATACTATTTCCTGGAGGAAGGAGGAAGTTTGCTTATATTCATTTTCATATAACAGAGCAAAGGCTGTGACTGCTACCTGAATGTTGTTAGTCACCAGAAGAAGGTCAAAGTAGTCTTCTGAATATGCAAATAAAAATATATTTTAGCAACCACGTTTAGTATTATTTTATAAATTGGTCATTTAATTTCCTATAGTAAGGCATATATCTTTATACTCTCTTGGGCATCATATTGGGTTATAACTCTGTCCACACTATTCTTCTGTAAATTTTCACTTTAGCATAACAATAGCCAGCGGTGTCTTTGAGACTGTACCTGAGGAAATGGCAAACAACATTTCTGCTTATCCACTTGGTATGAAGAAGGGCAAGGAGTACACACATGTGCAAAAGAAGCAAACTGGGATTTTTCCCCACATAATGTGCCAACAGGTTTTGTGTATATTTACACTCATATCACTCTTCTGGTATGTATTTTACCATAATGGAATGTGGGTGTTACTCACAGTAACTGTGCCTAGGAAAAGCAAAAAACACATCCATGCTTTAATCCATTGGGCAAAGAAAAAGGAAGATGTGCATAGGAGCTCCAAAACAGCAACAGGTGAGTTTTATCTATGAAATGTTCAATGCTAAGTTTATGTGAGTTTAGGATTTGTTTTTTAAAGTTTTGATTTTTCGATTAGAAGTAGGCCAATTCAGTAAAATAGCATTTGTAAATTTTGGAGGAGATTGAAAGTTAATCATCAGATTGTTCATGTATGGGTGAAGAAGATGATAATGACCTTGAACCACATAGTCAAAGCTCCTATGACAGTGAAATTCAGCAAGAATTGACCGATATAGATACAAGGAATGCAGAACTCCTTGATTCAGATGAAGAAGAAAACAGCATAGTGAATAGTCAAAATAGCACAAAATAGTCATGAAACTAAATAGGATGACTGCATGTTAGACTAGGTCCAAAAATATAGTAAGGGTCTGGCAGTGGTGAAACATAATGGATGAAATAACAACACTGCCATTCAGTTTTGGAAATTGTAACAGAGGAAATTCTACAAGCCATTGTGAAATACCTGAATGCTGAAATACAAGTAAAATATTTGATATGCACTAAAAGTAACAGTCAAAAATATATTTATTATGACACCTCACTAGCTGAACTGAACGCATTCATAGGTTTGATGTAAGGCTTTCTCCTGGTAATTGCAGGAATCTAAAAAGACTTATGGAAAAATGATGAGTGTGGTCTTGAGGTTTGTAGAATAAGGATGACATTAAGGATATTTGGTTTCTTTCAAAATTGCCTGAGGTTTGAATAACAAAAATACACCCATCAAAGAAGAAAAAACATTGATAATCTGGATTCATTGTTTGAGAGATTTGTGAGTAACTGTCAAACAATTTACATTCTATCTGAATACATGACTATTAACATCTTGAAGCAGCTCATGGTGGCTGTAGCTGGTCATAGTATATGACTCAAAACAAAACAAAACAAAAACCCTTCAAAATATGGCATAAAAATGTATGACCTAGTAGATGCCAAGACACTGTGTTTTCAGGTTAGACATATATCCTGTAACTCAGCAGCCAAGTCTTTATTTGTATAGTAATAAACCAAATGATGTGTGAACAGACTTGTTGTTCCTGTCTCCCAAACTGATCGGAATGTGACATTTGACAATTGATTTACCACTTTGCAAGTGATTTTACATTTGCTAATACAGCACAAGTTGACTAGCATAGAAACTACTATATGTAGAAATTCCAAATAAAATGTTACAATTTCAAAACAGAGAACTGTGTAACACAATCTTTGGATTTCAGAAAGATATAACATTGATTTTGTATATGGTGAAGAAAAATGTACCAGTATTGCTGATGTCAACACTGCACTATGATGGAACTATTGACAGAGAAATATCAACAAAATAGAAGGCTGATACAGAAATTATCTATAACAAGCCCAAAGGTGAACTAGATGTTATTAATGAGTTGTGCAGCCACTATAATATCACTTAAAACACAAAACATTGACCAAAGGTTGTGTTTTATTCAATCCTAAACATGTGTGTCATAAATAGTTTAATAGTTTACAAAGAAAATAACAAGTACAAAACTCCACAGAGAAATTTTCTTAATGGATTTGGACTGGAAGCCATGGGAGATTATCTACAGCAGAGGAAATACAAAATGTTTCTTGCCTGGGAACTATGCAAAAAATCATGGAGCACACTGGTGGATGACAAGTGAATAAACAAACATGGTATCTCAAAAATCTATTATGACAATAGGAAAATCAAAGATGTCAAATTTATCCTCAAAAAAGGACAGGAAAACAAAACATATCTGCCATCAGTATAAGCGACACTTGTCTACGGAACCATGCAGTTTTCATGTGTGAAGATGGCCTTGGGTGTGACAGTTGAAACAAAGATCATTTTTATAGTAGACATTGGTTTGTTTTTACATTGTAGTTCATATATAGGCTTTTATTTCTAACGTTATCTTCTAGGTTTTGCAAGCAAGTAAACAGCTGATGTGAAAATGTTGATGTCTATTTTAAGCACTCACTTTGTATGTGATATTTTATTTTATTGATATCTTTTTTTTCCTGCTAACTGCACACTGTACAATATAGTAGAAAGGTCCTCTTAAAACAGGAGGAGAAGAGCGTTGAAAGCAAAACACAGGTGCCATCCATGTAAGAGATACTTGTGTATGGAGCAGGCTGTTGTCATGTGTGAAGCTACCTTAGGAGTGATAACTAAAGATTTTTTGGTAGAGTTCTATTGGTATTTTTGTTGTTGTTCAAGAAAGAATTTATTTCTCTTGTTGAAAATTTTGATGCTTTTTAATAATAAATATTAAAAATCCAACTTTAATTTTATTTATTTTCATGCCAAGTGCTTATTGTTTAATATAATCAAACTTATAAAATCAATAATTTATCAATAGAAATACTCTAAAGAATATTATACACCCATACTCCAAAGAGTGTTATACACACATAATAATGTGCCTTTGTAACAAAAAAGCACTTTTCTTCATAAATTTAGCAGCTTATTTCCAGTAGAGGGCACTGCTGCATATTTATATCAGCCCATTGGACATTAAAATTTAAAAGAAAATAAAAAGTTAACAGGACAAATGCTGTTTGTCTATCAATAAGGCAAATAAATGGAGCCCATAGAGAGAACAGAAGTGGGTAGTAGGAAAAGGATAGTGAGAAAAATTCTACTTTTAAGTAACAATATTAACATATTTTAGTCTCAATATGAGCTGTATAAAAATTATACAACCACTTTCTCCTCCCAAAAAGTTTCCATGAAGTTAAAACTCACTTGACAACTGTAGGAAAAAGTGCTTTACAGAGAATTATTTCTATAATTGACTTGCAAAAATTGGATATTAATTTTAAAGCATACTTCTTTAAATTTTAAATTGAAAATCCCTTCTACTGAAAATACATTCTTTTGTCATTTTTGCCTATATACGGGACAATTACTTTCTTCTGCATTCCCATAGGATTCTGTGTATGTAAATAATTACATGATTTAAACCTGTACTGAACTGAAGCATTTATCAGGTAAGAGACATTTTTTCCTTCATTATTCTGTCACTATGTATCTGGCACTGAGTATTGGCTCAGTAAACAAGTACTGAATGAATGGCTAAATAGTTAACCAATAAAAATTAAAACCATTCAAGAGCAAAGTCAACTTATATCTAGAAAACAAAATAACAATAAAGTGTCAGTTTTATAAAGTGATTAAGAGAACAATATTATTGTCTACAAATTACCTTAATCAGAAAGCAAGGGATTCACTGTCAATACATATTCTGATATTTTTACTGTACTTATATTTAACATTATTAAAGTATTTACATTTCTTTTGATTTATGTTAAAATATGAATACAAAATGAAAATATTAATAATGTGTCAAGAATATTCTTGCAATGGAAACTTTATTTAAAGTTTTATTTATAGTAGATTAAAGTTTATCATTATTTATCAGAAACCAAGACATTAAAATATATCATTACTAATCATAAGACAGTGGTTCAATATTCTGCTCATAAAATTCATAAATATGCTAGGTATATATACACACATGTATGTATATCACATGTTTTTATACATATATATATGCAACTTTTTGAGAGCATAGATGTATTTTTATTTTGACACATCTAATCTATGTATTTATGCCCAAAGAAACAACTATTAAAATCTTAATGTAAATATTTTAAATATCTCTTAAAACAATTTTTGGAGTAATTATTTCCTTATTTCTTTCACTCATATTTTTTGTCTTATTTCTTAGCTTTGGGGATATAAATCGAGGTCTTACAATAATAATCCTACACTTTATTTCCAAGCTATATTCACTAGCCTCTATCTTGTTTTTAAAATTTGTAAAGTTTTTGTTTCCTAAAAACTCTTAAGTAGAGGAAACATTATTATAATACACTTGTATGCTTCTTTAAATAGATTAGATATTTACCTTAGTTTTCAAAATGTCACAAAACCTAATTCTGAATAGTATGATTAACAGGTCTTTAATCCACCTATTGAAATGTGAATCTCAGAAGTTATTGTCTGGAAGTGTGAATCTCAGAAGTTTTTGTATTATGCATGATCTTCTATTGTTAATGGTCAATGAAAAAAATCTAAAATGAAAAGGATCTTAGTCAAAAAGCAAAATGTTTTACTCCTAATGTCATTGGAAATGGGAGACTATGCTTTAAGAAAATACAAAAAATGTTATCACTCAAGGGCAAGTCTTTTTATGTCCAAGCATCATGCCAGAGACACAGTATAAACCACTTAGCATGGCCATAACAATGATCAGTTTAGAGTGACTCAGCTACAAAGCATCTGCAGAGATTTAATGGATTGGCCACAATTTCCCTCTGATGGCTTTGCCAAAGTACTGTTAATTTATTTCAGGTCTGCAAATATATCTCAAGCTAAAGACCTCCAGGTTTAAGATACAGTCAACATTAATGCAACCCAATCACTAGTAAATAGATAATTAAATTATTGATATTTTAAAGAAATGGGTTTTTTTTTACAATTTATAATAAAATTAATGTAGCACAAGAGCATATATCTGGAAGGCAAATTTATTATGGATACCCAAAACAGATCCATATTCCTAATGGAACAGAAACTCTGCTCATGTATGACATGCAAGAGTGGAATGCTGTATGAAAATAGGGAATTCTGGAATGCAGCGATCAAAATTGATAATGCAGAGAACACAAAGTTAGGATAGTTGATTAGCAAGTGTATTAGTCACTTCCCCAGCCTTTGAGCAAAATACCTGACACCAACCACTAAAAGGAAAAGAAATTGAACTTGGCTCACAGTTTCAGGGGATTCAGTCCATGGTTGGCTGGCTCCAAGGCAGATAATGGCAAGACAGAACACCACAGTCAAGGAAAGACATTATTTCACAGCAGCTGAGAGGCAAAAAGCAAAGAGAGCAGGGCACTATCACCTCTGCAGGCCTTGCTCAGGGACACAACTTTTCTCCCTTTTCCCACCTCCTGGCATCACAGTCATCATAAACTTATCAAATGAATTAATTTACCAGTGAGTAGAGCACCCTCATGATCCAGTCACCCTCCAAAACCCCAACCTAAATGCATGAGAATCTGAGAGGACATTTTAGATCTCAACATGACACTAAGAGATATCTACCAGTCTCCTCTGGGGACAACGAAGGAGACCGTGACCACTTCATGGCTCTCATTGAGGGATACAAGATGTCCTGTTTCTGATGCTGTAACTGGGAACAAATTTATCTTATCAAATTATTTAAATATTTGGTCTTGATCACTTAAAGCTTTTTTATCTCTAAGTCTTGTGAAACATGGGAACCCTATAAACAAAGGAGTGGAGTAAGATTAGTTGCATTACTGGGCAAAGCACATTTAACACCAGGAAAAAGCTGTGAAGTTCCTCAAAACTAATTATTAAATGCCTTACTATTTCTACACCATATTGAGTGGTTTGAAGATATATTCATACATAAACCTATGTTTGATGAATACTTCCAATATTCTTAGCAGAGGTAGTTAAGAATAATTCTAGATTTGTGTAGATAAATCAGAAACATATGCCATTTAAATTTGGGTTGAAAATATTGTAATATAAAGTGAGAGACAACTGTCCTGAAACTAGGGTTAAAAATCATGGTTTTATTCCATAAAAACTTAGTTGACAATCAGATATCAATATTAAAAGATAAGTAGAACTTTATATCATACAAAAGATAAAACCTCATTTTATTCAGCAGAATAATCACCTAAATAGGCATGAAAGACTAAATATTTAGGAGAAAACTAGTAATGGCTTGCTATTTATTGTAATAAAAGGAATATATTAGTTTGGGATCAAGTGAAAGACAGAAACCAGGACCTTTTATATTATGCAAAAAGCTTGAATTTCATCCTATAGGTGGATTCAGGGTCCTGAGTTGAGGACTTACAAAGAGAATCATAAATAGTGACTTTAAAATTTGGCATGAATTTGGCATGCGAATTAATGAAAAAAATTGTAGACCTATAATTATTAATACTTGAAAAGTGTTTCCAATACTTTCATTGTGTAAAGACAATAAGATAGATCAAAATAATTGTTTATAAGGTTAAGTAGTCATGGATATCAATTTAATAACAATCCTTCAAAATTAATTTATATTCTATAATACTGAAGTGTAGTTATAAAATTCATAGTGTACACAGCACAAATGACCTTAAAAATCCAAAGTGTTTGATGATAACCAAGAAGGGCACTGTAACAACTTTTGTAAACCAGTTTAAAGAATATGTATATATATATATATATATATATATATATATATAATATTTTATTTTTGAAAACTTTGCACCTATAAATTTCATAAAGGCAACTAAATTCTAATTGGAAATGTTACATTCAATAACATTAAGACCTATATGATATAATGCAACTAAATTCTAATTGGAAATGTTACATTCAATAACGTTAAGACCTATATGATATAATGTTTTGGAGATTCGTGCTGGTGTTCAGTCATGGGTACCAAGAATTTTCCTTATAAGCCAGGGTCTTTTACCCTTCAAAATCCATGTCATCTTTGATAAGTATTCCAATTTATGCCTTCCTTGAATATAAATTAAATTCTATCTGACTGATACAGTGCTTTTCCTTAGTAAGTTTGGTCATTGCCTTGAGCAGCACAAAAAGGTCTTTTAGAATGCTAATAAAGATCTATTTTCTGACCTAGTAGTTAGCTTCTCATGAAGTTTACTTATGAACACTAAGACATACATAATGATTTTCATGCTAATTATATGTATATTGTAACACAGTAGGGATGTTTATAAATGCTCAACAAGTTCTAAAATCTGAAGACAACTTATCAAGCCAATGGACAAAGCCTAAATTAGTGTCTCTCTTTATACACTGGGTCAGTGAAGTTAAGTCACAGATGGAGAATGCGGTTATTACCTTTGCCTTCCACACTTAATCTTACAAAACTCTTATTAAATACTTACAGGTTTGAATATTAGGAAATAACACCTTCTACTGCATTTCAGTAGCAATCTGTTATTTTATGTATTTATTGTACATTGAAGTGGAAAAATAATTTGTATTGCTAAAGAAATGGTTGTTCCTTTTACAATATAAGCTCATCTTCAAAAATATATTGAGACTTAGTTAGGAAAATAAGTGTCCTTCATTAGGCAAGGTTGTTTTCTTTGATCAAATGAAACTTCAGTATTAGTGAAATCGGAAGGGTACATATATACCAATTTGTTAGGTCAGCTGAATCAATCCTGCAAATCAGTAGGGAGTCTTACAGGAGTAAGTCAAAAAGAAATCCAACAGAAATTGTTTATCATGAGTAATAATGTTCAGAGAAGTATTTCTTGACTGCTGAGTATCATTTCCTCTGCAAAATAAAACAACAAAAAATAATCCCCACACATCACCACATCACAAATTCACCTTTATTACATCGCACTTTAATACTTGATGTTGTCAGTAGTTTATTAACCCTGAGATGACTCAGGTCAATAATTTTAGAAATTACCTATATTTATATCCCCAACAATTAAAAGCATCTGAGAATCAAATATTGAGGTAATTAACCTAGTAGAAAAAATTGTCATGAATTTTCCAGAATGATACTTCATGAGACTCACTCCATTATTAATAGAAATGTATCTGAGACTCAGTTATCAAAAAACATTCACTCCTTCTTGAGTACCTATAATTATAGGTACCTGAGTACCTATAACTATAGGTGTTTCCCTAAACACTTCAGGTAAAGCACAGATGAATAAAATTGAGAAGATAATCCATATCAGTTAAAGACTACTAACATTTCCCTTTCTGTAGGAACTCAACACAAAGAAGAAATTCCTTAGGGGACAAGTCTTCTTACAATGATCATAACTCCTTGGATGTAAGAACCTAATCCAAGCACCTACTATGCTGAATCAATCAAATTTGCAGATAAGATGAAGAGTGAAAAGTATACAGAGAAATCAGAAATTGCTGGGGTAATCTGTCTACCTTACCGGCATGTTAAGGATTACAAACTCTGTATCTTTTGTCAAAATTGCCTGCATCAAATTACCCAAATTTGGACTGTGTAGTATTTTTACTATGATTAGTTATTCCATATCTTTCTAATAAATCTCATATTTAGCTCATGTTTATTAAGCTTATATCCTATACTGTTGCTACCAGCCAAAGCTTCATGAGAAGATAAAGAAGAAACCCTCAAAATTGATACTGGAAATAATAAAATTTCTTTTTCAGGGGTGTAGAGGTAGAGATTTTTCATAATCTCAAAGGAAAGCCTTGTATATTCATGTCTAAGGAATAGATTTGAAAAGAAAATGAACTGAATTGTTATTTTTATGTTGGAAACATCCTCTAAAAGGGCCATGTGTTTGGACAGTTATCAGATCATGGGACAATATGGTCAGCAGTGCATCCATCCACCCGCTGATGAGCTCCTAGCCAATTTGCTGTTAGGACGTGGTGCTGCTTAGAGGCAGGTCACTGGGTGTGCAACTTGGAAAGGCAGCATCCTTTTCCTGGCCACCTTGATACTGAGCACCTTTTCCTCCTCCCATAATCCTCCCCCATGTTTCTGTCTTGGGGCCAGCTTAAAATGGACTGGAAACATGAACCAAAACAAACTTCAACCTTGTGAGTGTTGAATGTTTTGTCACAGTGACAGAAAAATGACTAAAACATGAATCTTACAAAAGTCTGTGTTTCTACTGAAACACCACTAAATCCTGGATTTACTATGTGATGACCATCTTACTCTATATAATACAGATAAAGAAAAACCATTTCTAGGAAGAAACAAAATCAACTACAGCATCTATTATTATATATTATTTAATAAACGAGACATGTGAGAAGAAAGAATCAAGTTTTGATAGATTGAGGCTGGAGGATTACAAGTTCAGGTCCAATCTAGGAAGTTTAACATTTTAGGGACACGCTGTCCCCAAATAACTGAATGAATGAACAGACAAATGAATAAAAGACTGGGGATATAGCTCAGTAAAAACACCCCAGGCACAATCACTAGTGCCAAAACAAAACAAACAAGTAAATAAACAAAAAAAGACAAAGAAGTAAAAAGGTAAAGGAAATAGTAAATGTAAACCCATCAAAATCATGTTGTTGGTGTTAGTACACACAGTTTATTTTTAAAAACTATATTAAAGATATTGCTTCAAACAGGTGATCATTGAAGGTATTTCCTATATATTATAAAAAATTAATTTTTTAAAAAAGCAAAAGCAAACCCTAATTATATACACTTGGAAGAACAAATTAAACATCAAATTTTAGCATAGTCAGACTGGAAGTAAAGAAAGTATAAGTTCTGAGAATTTTCTGATACCAAATATTCATTTGAACATGTCCCAAAATAAACTGAAAAAGAAAAAAAAAAAGAGCTTGAACATTACTGAATAGACTTGTTTTGGATACTAGTAATAGTATCATTATTCTTCATGTATCTATCTTGCAAGGTAAATCAAAGAAATAAATATACTGAATTATTAGAATGCAATATCATTATGGGAAAGGGGCGATTAAATTAGAAATTGGGAAAAGGTGAGTAAAATCCATTTATCATTGGATTTGAATTAAATGTGAAAATTTATTACATTGAAAGGTGAGATTATATATTCACTAGTTGTTTTTGTTAAATTCTGGTACTAACGACCACTTAATACTCAGATCTCACTGTTTTTCTCACTAAAACTCGTCTTCTTTGGAGAAATAGCACATATCAAGCTTGTGGTAGTGGGAATTAAAAAGTGAATTTTGAATATTTTATAGTCTCACAAACTGAGGATATAATAAAATAGAGAAGATAAAAAAGATGCCACTTGGAAGATTTTTTCAATAACAAATTTAAACTGTATAAAAAAGAATGCTGTCAATAATGTATTTTCACACTGAATAAAAATTCCCATATCCATAATACTAAAACAATTTTTAAGAAGTAACAAGATGAGAGAAAAGGAAACATTTGTAAAAACAGAAAAATATTAGACTATAAGTATGAAAAAAGTGATAGAAAATCACCATTGTGTGCCTCAATGCACTTACTTATTTAGGCAAAAATCATCTTTCTTTGAAATTCTAGGTTTAGGATATTTATGTAGTTTCAAAATAGCTCTCTTATCATGACTTATCAATGAGAATAAAAACACATAACTTTAGAAGGGACAGGTTTGGCAAATTCCACCTTATCCAAATCATTGAAAATTGGTGTTACTGATATTATGAAAAACTGGTATCATGAGCTCTGTTATCTAATGAAACAAGGATATTTCATGCCCTATATATTATCAAAATATTTTTTATTTTCAAGAAAAAACTATCTTACAAATTTAAATTGTGAAATACAGATCAACTGTCTTTCACTTTGTGAAAATGGAAATGTTATGAAAAATAAATCAAGGGGATAATTAGATTAAAAGCACCTCTAGTGATATGTATCCAATGTGTCCAATACTGCTCTAAGACCCTTGCTTAGAGCAGTATTGGACAAACCAAAGATATTTGAACATGGAGTGCATATTAAGTAATGTTACTGTACCACTATTAAAAACCTTGAGTATTATAATGTGACCATGTAAGGGACATAAGAGAATGTCCTTCTTTGGAGGCCATGGTAAAACATTAGCCACTTATTATCGGAGCTCAGAAAAAAATATGTGTGTATTCCTGTGCATATAAGAATGTGTGGATATGTGATCTACAAGTCTATACTTATCTATGCATATAGAAAGACAAAACAAAATAAGAACCTACACATCTAAATCACAAGTAGTCAAATATTTTTCTGTAAAAGGGCAGATAGCAAATATATTAGGCATTTTGGCCCATATGGTCTTTGTCACACTATTTAATTCTGTCTCATAAAACAACATGTAAATGATCATCAGTGGGTGCCAAAACCCTTATATGAGATATACTCCCATAGTGTTGTTCCAATAAAACTATTTATAAAAACATGTTACAACTGAAATTGTCCAAAAAACTGTGGTAGTTGAAGAATTCTGATCTAAGTAAGTAATTATGCAGGGGTTCATTTTCCTTTTCTATATATTTGAAAATATTTCAGATAAAATGGTATGTGGAAAATGAAGCACTCTTTTGGAACAAATTCATTTATTTGATATTATTTGTTGTACAAATGAAATGAAAGCACTATTTATAACAAGTTGTATGGATACTACTTTTTGTAATGTCGCAACTCTTTTCAGCAGATGAAAAGGAGGTTCGAGATTATTTAAATCCAGGTCTTTAAAAACAGAGGAAGCCCCACTGGCTAGGGAGAGCAGAGGATTGTGAATATAGTGCTTGTTCTCAATTTTTCTCTTTACAAACTGGAAATTACCAGTGATGATGACAATAGAAATAAACCTTTCCAGGAAAAAAAAATGAACTATTTGGTTACTAAACTTTGACTTTTACTATGTTAAATACTGCATCCTATAAAATATAAATCTTAAATTAAATTATATTAGACTGTATATAAATTAACCAACCTTTGATCATTAATACACCAGATACATTCTGTAGGGACATTAGCTTTCTGCTTGAAGACTTGTTTGAAATTAAATTACTTCAGTAGATATGATTGAAACAATAGAAAATGCAAAAGAAAATGCCAGCTCCATTATAGTTCTCATTCAATGATTATCATGGTATTAATTTAATAGGAGATTTTTATTTCCTATTCTTTCCCTACTGGAAATTCTATACAATGTATATGTATTATATGTATATGCATGAATGGGTGGATGAATAAATCTAGCATTTGAAATAAAAGTATTAAAGATAGATAAAGACAGATGCAAGAGGGGACAGAATATCTACATTTGACTGAATAGGCAAACAGAAAATGTGGTGGATTCATTTTAAAAATAGGCTGTGGAAATGTTATGAGGACATATGAAGAATTGAGGACATATGAAGACATTGACATATGAAGCAAGTATCTAAATGAAAAGGATTTTAAAAACACAACTTCTTCACTTAAACACAATTGCTTGGATTTTGGGTCAGAACAGAAGAGCTTGTCGTGGGATTTGTATGGAATAGACCCCTACATTTATTTTATTTAGGACATCATACAACACAGAAAATGTTGGTATTGTTCTCATTTTTTTTTACATTATATTGCAAGTATTTTACTCCTAAATCCATTAATGGAAATAGATTACTCATTCATTCAAAATGTATTCTCTGTTATGGAAATTGAACACCTGCTATATCCTAGAGATAAATATACCAGCATTTCACTAAGGCCAATATCTTGATATATTTGTGGGACTTCCAGTTTTAATGAAATAATTGTATCAACTGATACATACTTTTAAAGTTATACACTTCAACAAATTATATTTACCTACAAGGTAAATAATATAATATTTTGTTGATGAGAAATACTATGTTTACAATAGCTGCTGATTTCCAGGGGAAATAATTATGTTCTCTGACCATAGATATTCAAACTGTTACTAGAATTATTCAAAGTAATAAAAACACAGGTTGCTTTTTGACAGATAAATGTTTTACCCATTTTTTCTTAATATATGTGATATTTGACTCTAGGCTATTATTTGTTAATATAACAAGAAAGAAAACAAGGTCTATGTCCTCAGAATTACCTACAGATTCCTGATTAGGGAGAGTCATATACACTTATTCTTTACCCTTCAAGACTCTTCTTTGTAAGTCACCATCCTCAATGATCATAAAAAGACAATGTCTTAGAAGTGACAATCATATTAAAATTGAAGAATTCCTCAGGTCTTCTTTTTGTCACTGTAACCCAAGAAGTCAGAGGCTACAAAGTTAGGTAAGTATGGCAGAAATCAATAAATGTGATAAAATGCACTAGTGCACAAAAATATATAAAACATAGACTAGGTATAGAGTTAACATAATATTCTAGGATTTTAATGCTTTGTATCAAATTCAACTCTCATACTCAAACTATAGCTTAGCCCAAATAAGTGATTTTGTCCCCTGGCATTTACTAATGAACTTAAAAATATTTCAACAGTGATTAAATCTCAGTGTGAGATGCATAATTCTGATGGTCTCAAGATGATTTACTGTAGCACAAATGCTTCAGAATAAAGTTTGTTCTTTTTTCCCTTTAATTCTGATTAAAGGAAAAAATTATATGTAAATCCCATGCATTAAATAACTGTTCAAACTTACTAACAGAGAAGCTGGCTTCAGATTCAGTTTATAGACTAAAATATTTATGTGACTAAAAACAATTATTGTAACAATAATTTTTCAGAGTTGTCCTCTATATATTTAACATATGAGAAAAGTGATTCAAATTTTAAAATTTGTCTCAATAAATTTAGGCTAAAATGCAGAGTTGATCCAGGAAAAATATTAAGGTGATATATACTATATATGATACATAAATGTGACAGAAATTAGAAAATGCAATATGGTGATATATGACTATACAGAGAGAGAAAAATCATAACAGTAATACATGTATGAAAAAAATTTAGGAAGCACTGGCCTAGATTTTAGCTGTCAGATAAGGAATTTAAAGCTACATTTGCCTAGTAAGCATTTAAAACATAGCTAAGCTATGTGTAGCTGTGTGAGCTACATGAGAGATTCTAAAGGTGTATTGATCATGCGTTAAAATATTTAATGTATTGCATTAAAGAACTCATTAAAGTCAACTTCATCCATTTTCTAAATATAGCTGACTAAAAAAATATATAAAATTCCACATTTGACACATCACATTTCTTTTAATAGCACCAGCCTGCTAGACAATTCCCTGAAAAACAAAAACCAACAAACAAGAAAAGCAAAACAAAGAAAAATAGACCATATCAAGATCAAAATCTTCTAAAAATCTTTTTTTCTAAGATGAATATTATACTTATTATTAACATACACCTGATAAAACAAATTATATATTTAAATAGAATACAAAATTTTATTAGAACGACATATTGTGAGATGTGACATTTCATTCCCATTTTTCATTTCTTGACTCGATAAAAAATTTAAAAAACACTTATTAATTCTAAACTTAATAAAAATTATAATTAATTTGACTAGTACTTGCTATTTTATATATTGGTTCTTATCTCTCAAATGGTAAGATCTTTGTGAGCATGGACGAACCTGTGCTTACTACCTTTCATTGCTGGGAAAAATCGCCTGGCACCAGCAATTTAGCAGAGGTTAATTTTGGCTGACAGCTTCAGATGTTTCCAGTCACGGTGGGTGAGCTTCCTCCAACAGAGGAACTTCATGGTAAAAGGGCATGGCAGAGCAAAGCTCCTGAATTTATGGCATCCGGGAAATAGCAAAACAAGAGCACCATCTGGAAATGGGTCAGGAACCAAATATTATCCTCCAAACCACACTGCCAGGACTCATTCAGCCTCACTCAGACCTGTTCTTCACTAATCTCCTAGGGATCTCTTGGGACAATCAAGTCAACAAAATTAACCTTCACAGTATCTCCATTATTTGTATTATCTAAAATAATACTTTCCTTATAATAGATGATGTACGTTACTCTTGATTAGTTGATCACCAAATATATATATATATATATATATATATATATATATATATATATATATAAAGGAGTATGGTAGAATAGTTTTTTTGTAGGTAGTGTAAACTATGCAGCAGTGTATTGACATTAAAATTACCCCTAAGGAGAGTGGGTGTCCACTTACCTCCCAAAAAGTTTGCTAGACTTTGAAAACTATATTGCTAACAAAGAAAAAGTCATTAAATCAAAAGTGTGACAATATTTTTACTAAACTCTTTGTTTTGGTAAAGATTTATATATCCTTTCTAAAGTGCTCAAACAATAAAGCATTTATGAAGGAGGGCAGCTTCTATAACCCTATATAAAATTATAAAAATAACACAAGTTATTATTTTTAGAACTTTATATTTCAGACTCTTTTTTATAAATTAAAATATTTCAAAACTTTGAAATAATCTGATAAAGGTTATTTTATATATAAAGACACTTAAGTATTAAATAATGTGTTTAATTACATAGATACTAACTAGGAAGTCTAAACACCAATGCAGATCGTTCGGTATTTTAAATTTATATACATTTGTTGGTTGAATAAAAATCCCACAAAATTCATTAGCTTCCTCAGCCTCAAAATGTGACCTTACTTGAAAGCAGGATCTATCTCTGTCTCTGTCTCTGTCTCTGTCTCTCTCTCTGTCTCTGTCCCTGTCCCTGTCTCTGTCTCTGTCTCTCTTTTGGTACCAGGAATTTAAAACAGGACCTTGTGCTTGCCAGATAGGCAGTTAAGCCACTGAGCTATATCCCTGGCCTGAAAGCAAGATCTCTGCAGATAAAACAAAGTTAAAATGAAGTCATATTCAGGATGAGAATTTTTTTTTACTGGTACCAGGGATCAAACTCACGACTACATTCTTGCAAGGCAGGTGCTTATGCCACTGAGCTAAATCCCCAGCCCCCAGGATGACAATTATTAAGGCCCTTCCTTAGAAGATGAGAAAACAAACAAAGACAGAGCCATATGAAGACAAAGATGTTGTAAATGTACATCTACTGTGTAAGTCAAAAAACATCAAAAATTGTTGCCAGTACCAGAATCCAAGAGAAAAGCCTGGAACCAATTTTATCCAAACTCTTCAGAGAGAATGTTAGCATCTTGATTTGGGTCTTCTTAACCCACTCAACTTGTAATTTTTCATGGAAGCCCTAGGACACCATATACATTGTAATAAAATTTAAAATGTTGTCAGAAAATTTTGTTTGAATATATATTTTACTTGTACATCTTTCCACCTCTCAAATTCCTTCTACTCTATTTTACATGTGGTTATATTAAGCCAGAGAATTTTAGAGTCATTATGTTTTCTTTTTACATAATATGTAGCTTTAATAATTCCAAGTATGTCCCTCATCAGAAAAACCATAGACTTTTATAATTAGTATTTGAGAGCATCGTTTTTTTCTTACATAAAAGAGATTAGGCTTGAAAGAGTTAATGTTGTAAGATCTGAAAAACTTTGAAGTTCAAATACCTTGAGAGTAGGTGACAATGCTGAAATTTACCTAAGCTTCTGTGTAAATGTTCAAAGGTTTTACCACAGCAAGTCTTGTGATCAGATCCTTCTTTGGGTATGTATTTAATGATACAACTCTGATTTCTAGTGCTCTTAACAGAAAGAAATATCTTCAGTTCCCTCATTGGGCCCTGTGATTTGTGACAAGATGCAATCTACCTTTCCTTAAGCTTCTTCTCCCTGTAATACTCTTTGATATTTACATTGGTGGGTATATAATAGAAAATTGTCTGTGAAAAGACTATGCTAATCTATGTAAATAATACACAGTTGATGTGACTTACACGGTGGTGCTAAATTATATGGGTTAGAAGGGATCTCTGAAAAGAACATAGGTAGAGGCTATAGAAAAATCCCACACCTGACTGTAATAATTCTTATAGCTTCTATTACCTGAGTTACCTTTGTAAGTTTCATCCTGCTGTTCTTAGATATAAACAATAATTCTTCACTGAGGATTCAAGAAACAGAACACAGCAGTCCTATGTTCTTCATTGTGTTTT
Organism: Hydrochoerus hydrochaeris; assembly: GCA_004027455.1. Classification (NCBI taxonomy): domain Eukaryota; kingdom Metazoa; phylum Chordata; class Mammalia; order Rodentia; family Hydrochaeridae; genus Hydrochoerus; species Hydrochoerus hydrochaeris. The sequence continues at coordinate 425,039 of PVLA01000525.1, read as the reverse complement.
CTCTTTTACAGTGTAATAATGACAGCCTGAAAACTTAATGAGCTGTCAAATAACAGGCTTTCTTTACCCAGACTCTTCCCTTTAGTCAACTCTTGCAAAGTCCAGTTAATTTCATACTAGGAGGTTAGTAATGTAGTACAACATGGGATATGAATGTTCCTTTTCATCGTTTTCCTAACATAAATTAAGACAAGCTCTTTTTTAAAAGCAATGAGGTATTCAATATTTCTAAATCTCTATGATTATGCTAGTTTTATCATATTACTTAATTTGGGATAAGTTTCAATATCAAAATGCCAGTTGAAAAATACACTTCATTAAGTTTGAGAGTCAAAAAGCAGTTTAGAAATAATGCACTAAAATTCAGCATCTCCAATTCCCACATCAGCACAATTTAACAGCACACGTATGAAAAAATATGAAAGCCACTGGGGGAGAATGAGAATATAAACCATAGATTGGCAAAAGGAATTTGCAACACCCTATCTGATGAAGCATTGTTATCCAAACTATATGAAGAACACTTAAAACACAACAGTAAAAAAAAAACTGTTAAATATTTGGAACAGTCCTCACAAAGCAAAGTACAGAGATGGTAAGTAAGCATATGAAAAAGTGTTCAACATAGTAAATAGCTCATTGGGGAGGTGCACTTTAAGGCTGCCCCACACATGTATTAAAAGGGCCAAATCCACAGTACTGATTGCTTTCAACATGAACCAACAGGAGATTGGTAGGGATGCAAAATGCTATGGTCTCTTGGGAAGACAGTTTTGCAATTTATTAAATATTTTTTATCATAAATTCAGTCAATCACACTCTTTAATTTTTCCAAATTAGTTGAAGAATTATGTTCATGCAAAACTTCTGCATGGATGTTTATTCAGCTTCACTTATCATTGCCACAATACAGAAACAATGAGGATGTCTTTCAAGAAGCAACTGCCTAGACTATGTACATTCAGAAAATGGGCTTCAATCAGTGACAAGAAAAGAACTATCAAGCCTTAAGTAAATTCATCAAGTCAAAAGTCCAGTTAAAAAGACTATATACAAGAGGACACTTTGGAAAAGACAAATTTATAAACACAGTTCAAAGATCAGTGGGTTGCCAGCAGTCAAAGGGAGGTGCGATGAATAGCTCAGGCAGAGATAATTTTTAGAAAAGTGAACCTACTAAGTTCGATGCTATTCGGATGAATATATGTCAATATACAGTTGTTAAAACAATACACAGCAGCAATAGTGAATCTTAATGTCAATTATGGATTTTGAATAATAATAATGATCACTCTAGTTTCACAGATTGCACAATATGAACCATTCTTATTTGGAGATGTTTATAGTAAGAATCAGAGTATAAAAGAGGTAAAGAGTGAACAAGAAACAAATAGGAACTCTTCCACATAATTTTTCTATAAACATAAACTTCTTAAAGTCCACTTGAGCAAACAAAATATCCTCATGACTGAAAAAATTCCTTTTGAGAAGGTAATTGTTTTTTTGTAAGAAAATAAATTACAAACCATTTAGGGATAGAATTTGAGAATTAAGTCTTTGGAAAAGGAAAATCAGGAAGTAAAAGGTGTTCAATATTGCTTGATATTAAAAATTAAGATTAGGAAAAGGGTAAGAGAGAGAGGAGTAAAGAAGAGGGAGACTGAATTGGAGTGACTGAACTAAATGATAGATTGGTTAATGAGCTATTAGGAGTAAAAATGTGTATATTCTGTTTTGAAACTATTGGATTCCAAAGTGTTAGAGATCTTCCTCCTTACCATCATCCTACCACATCTTGAGATAATATAAAATATTCAGCAAAGTGCCATGGACAGAAAAACCATAGACTCGCTGGTGAATTACAACAGAAAATAGCTGTGACACCATCTTGGTCTCATCATTTCATACTGTATTGGTAATTTTCTCCTGTCTTGTTTTCAAGTTAAAAGCTGGGTTAAAATTCACATCTGTGTGAAACTGAATAGTGCCAGAATGCCGCATGTGTAACACAAGCTGATAACTAAACCAGTGCTAGCAGAAGCCAAGGAGATTCTGGGAACAAGGAAAAGATACATCTGACATTTGGTTTACATCATATAGCCATATGCAGGATGCTACATCCTTTTTTCCCCTCAAAGTTCTTCTATTTATGTGTGAGATATGATTGTAAGACAAATACTGCTCAAAATTTATGAACCTTATTACAGAAATACATATCCTGCATATTTGCTGAATATCTATAATAAACTGTTTTTTTGTACTTCTTGGCTTTTTACTGGTTTTATTAAAAATAAACTTAATGTTTATATTTGCCAGGCGAGATAACTACATATTCTTTTGACTCATTTCTTTAGTGATCATCTGTGCATTCTTCTGTGCTTCCTACTGTCCAGTACTTCAGTGTTCGTACAACTGAAATATTTGTAGCATCCTTAATAAACATTACACAGAGTAGGAATTTTTCCTCTCTGTAGAATGATTAATTTCTAAAATTTAGAAATGGCAACTTCTTTACCATAGTATAAGACCTGTATTTGTAGGAATAGCTATTATTCAAAAGTTCAATAGTCTTTTATTTATGCAGAAGAGTATGAAGAGCAAAGGCAAACCATAAGTAACTATCAACTTTAATAACATGAATGCAATATTGAATATATTTAGCAAGACTAGAAATTTTAAAAAACTTCATTATTCATGATATTTGTTAATTATTAATTTTAATTTTCAAAAATGTACCTATATTCTAGTAAAGATTGATATTCAGTATTTTTAAAAATTATTCTGGATTATTAATTTTTACTGATTTATTGTGTATTCAGTTATTCACTCACCATTAGACTAGCTTCCTAATCACATTTAACTTGCAACTTTAATTTCTCTGAAGAAAACAAAACCATCCTAAGTAGATGCATAGAAAAATGGGTGCTATACTTTGTGTGAATCAGCCTTATATGATTTTCTGAAAATCCTAAGCACCTTGCAACTACAGATTCTCATTAGGATTACCTTTAAAAATAATATAAAGGAAATCTTAATTTATTCTTGGGAGGGTTATATTTATATGGTATCTTAATCTGTGCTGTTATAACAAAATTTCTCAAATTGGCTAATTTATAAAGAACATAAGTAATGTATGTTTCTCACAGTTCAGGAGGCTAGAAATTTAAGGTCAAGTTTTCAACAGGTTCTATGTCTGGTGAGACTTCTATTTCTCTGCTTTGAAGGCATTGAAGACATTAAAGGCTGCATCCTACAAAGTGAGCAGGTGCTATATCCTGACATGGTATAAGGGGCAGATGGATAAATGCTATGAATTCTTTATGAAGTCCTTTTTTTAAAGGTCTTGAATTTCACTGATGAAGAAAGGACCCACATTTCCCCTACTTAAATCTGGTATCACTGCTTAAAACTGTTACATTGGGAATTAAATTCCAACAGGAATTTAGAGGGGTACATAACCATTCAAACAGTAACATATGGCAGCTGACTTTTATTTATTGGAAAAGTATATATATATACCAGCAATTTAAGTGCACCTATATTATTAAAGGCATAAAATATTTATATGGTAATAATTTGATGATTTTAAGGACATGAGGGCATAAGAACTTTAAATGGTTGTAAAGACACTTTTAATACCATTTATAGGGGAATAGATGGGTAAGTTCTCCTTCAAGAAAAATAGACATTATTGAACAGTACATTAATTTATCACTTTAAATTTGGTGCAATTCTGCTCTTTCAATGTAAATACACATTTCAATACTGCAGACAAATACTAAAGTTAATAAGGAATGTTATCTCTCATGCAAGAGACAACTATCTCACTTTTTTAACATTTCAAAAGGTTCAGTTAATTATTTAGGTGGTTAATTAATTGAAAAGTCATGATGATTTCTGTACAGACCAGCTGTAATGTAAACTTTGATAGTCTAAACAGCTTAAATTTGCTTTCTAACTGCATTTCTAGCAGCATCAATGCTCCAGGCTAATGATTGCTCACAAAAGATTCTAATGAGATGAAAAAGTATGAATATAAATTGCACCTTATCTCTGATGCTTTATGAGAGAATTTTGCCAGGAATTATGCTTAGAAAGATATTGTTCCTGTGATGAGCATAAATGCTCACATTTAATTTCACGTATTACAAGTCATATTTCTATTTCTTCTGTGTCTTAAGGAGAGTTCTACAGTATATTTAGTTAGATTTTATGCAATATATAATTTTTCTTTCTGCAAAAACATAATTTAATGTATTTTATTTTTTTCTCCATTCACAGAAGAGGTAAGACTCATTCATAGCTTCCAGACAGAACAGCTTCAAAACTCTCAAACTTCAAACATATGATTCCTGAAACTCATAAAAATTTGTGCAGAGTTATATCATTCTGATAGTTATGATACTGCTACGTTGTATGCTTATAGTTTTGTGCCCTACAACTAAAGTGAAATGGTATTTGAGATATAAGTCTATAATCACTGCAATTTTCTTCCCCAACTGTCAAAGAAATATTTCTTATTTAGAAGTAAGACGTATATTAAATCTTATGTTAAAAAGCTTCATCTTTTTGTAGTGTAGAGCCTTGGCAAAACACACTGATTCAATGTAGATTTATAGATAATATGAGATTAAATTATTTCTTCAAAAATTAAAATGATTTGTGTTTATTCAGGTGCAAGCTATATTACTATCAATAGAGACATCAGACTCAAAGTTTATTTCTCTCTTACAATGATTTAAAAGTAGCCAGGCTTTCTGAAATTAAGGGGCTGTGATCTCCTTGACTTTTGACAAGCATTATGTAGCCATGGCAGGCAGTCTAATTCAGTGAGGGCAAACCTATGACACACATGCCTCCACGGGCTGTGTATATCATTGCAAGTGCTGAAAGCTTTGCCATCCTTACTCTAGCTTCTGCCATCTTTGAGTAAGTTGCAAAGAGAAAGGAAGCAGGAAAGTCACTAGCCTATAGTTTTAACGGCAAAACTAGTAGTATTCAAATGCCATCAACCAAAGGATAGTTCAATGGCTATACTTAGCTCTGAGAGACTGCATGTGGTAGCAGTTTCTAAACTGGTCACAAATGCAAGTAGATGTCACCCAAAGTGTCATACAGTCAGAGATGAGGTTTGTTTCAGAGGTGGCTGCAGCTACAATGTGTGACACTGGTATTGATTCTTGGTGCAATGTTAGGACTAAGGATGGGAATTCTACCTGCCTTAAGAATCCTGGATAAAATATTAGGCATAGAAAGAGCTGTGGTCATCCTTTGTTGCTTTGGTACATTCTGACTGCCATGAACTGTTTCTTCTCTGCAATGCCTGTCTGCAGTGACATCCTGCTGTAAAGCCAGCTGATTACGCACTAAAACCTCTACCAGTTGTGAACTAAATAAACCTTTCTTCCTTTAAATTTAGATGTTGGGTATTTTGTCTCAGCAATGCGAAAAATAACTAAGATAGACCTCTTAATAAATATAATTAAAATTGTTTTAAAAGGAAAATATTCATGTTAAATAAAAAGTAGCTCTTAAACAAATTGTTAGATTTACAAAAGAATGTGTGTTCCAAACAGTCTTATACATTTTTTCACATTGCTTACAGGAATTTTTAAGATGCAGTCACCACCCAGGAATACCCCAGGAAGAAAAAAAGAAATTTTTTTCTGAATTGGTAAGGCTGGGTGACTGATATATCATGTTATCTTCCTCAACATTTTAATACTTGCTAACATTTATCAAGCTTACATAATGTGCTATGTATCATTTTAAGGCACTGTCCATATAATGACTCACTAAACCTTCACAAGGACTATAAATTCAGAATTAGGGATATGGAAATTGAGACATGGAGAAGGAAACACTTTTTATTTTAAAAAATATTTTTCTCTTCCTCTCCTTTTTGTGCCTACAGACACCTTAAAATGTTAGGTAAACATGATGTAGATCTAGCCTGGCCAATGTAGACGTGGCCTCTGTCAGTAGTATTAAATCACTATAAAACAGAGAGCCTGGATGGGTGTAGTTATTGATCTAGGCAAAGTAGTACATTCATAGGCAACCCTAGGATGTTATACTAATGCCTTGTCTGTGGGTTCATTTTTTTACGCTAATTAGGAACTCATCTAAGGTCAGAAAAGGGCTCATTAACTCTTTGTATAAGAACTCAGTATAAACAAAAATTTTGAGATGCCTGCAAAATTTGTAGCAGAGTCTGGTATTGTGCTTGATTGAACCACACCCATGAAGATTTTGTTGCTAGTTTTTGTGTTGTTGCACTGTAGTCTACATTGCTGGTACAGACAGAGTTAACAACCATCTTCTCATCAACATACATGACCACTGTTTAGCAATTCTTGGAGGTAAATTATATATTTTGTATGTATATACATGTCTTAGGAATTCTGTTTCTCAGGAGAATCCTGACTAAAATGGAATGAATAAGTGATCAAAGTTTTCCTGATAAATTCATAGTACTTGATGGTTTTTCTAATGAATTATGGCAAGTGTTTAAATAAGAGTTACTGTCAATCTGTTTCAAAGCCTTCCACAAAATTAAAAAATAGAGAACATCTACCAAATACTGATTTTACCATTCCAGCATTACTCTCATAGTAAAACCAAGAAGTCAGTACAAGAAAAGAAACTATGGGCTATTTTTTTCCTGATGAACATGAGTACAAATATCCTTAAATGCAAGAAAAATAAATTCAACATGCAATAAAAGAATATCTTAGCATACAAAAATTGATCTATCCTTAAGATACAAGTATAGCTCAGCATATTCAACTTTAACACTTTAACAAAGAATAAAAATCATAATTACATCAAATTATATAGACAAAACATTTGATATAACTCAATATTCTTTCCTGATAAACACTGTAACAAATTAGAAATGGGCAAAATAAACCTCAACATACATAACGGACATACATGACAAGCCCGTGGTGAAAAGGACACAATATAAACCTACAAAAATCAACAGTGTTTCTATAAAATCTACACAATAAAATCAGTAGCACTAAGCTTCCAAAAATATCAAGAAACCAATAACACTAGCAGTAGCATCAAAATAAAACTTAGACTAAACTTAAGCAAAGCAGTGAAATATCTGTTCACTGAAGACACTAAGATCTTTATGAAAGCAATTGCACACACATGTAGATAAATGAAAAGGTATCTTATATCATCATTGGCAGAATTAAGCTTGTTAAAATGACAATAGTATTCAAAGCAACACACATATCTAATGCAATCCATAGAAAAATTCCAATTACATTTTGCACAGCAATAAAAAAAAAACCTATCATTTATACAGACCACAGAAGGTCCCAAATCACCAAATCAACCATGGAAAGGAACAAAAAAGAGGCACGCCCAAACCCAATTTCAAAATATGTCTTGTAGACCAGTGCTACAGAAACCAGAAATAAATGTACACATTTATAACCATTTGAACCTTAATAAATTTACAAGGAACACACAGTGTGAAAAGAATAATTTGGAATAAATAGTGTTGGAAAAATCAGATGAATGAAAGAAGAATGAAATCAGATCAGTAAATCACATGGTATACATAGATTAACTCAGAATGAGTTAAAGTTGGAGACTTAATAGTTAAGTGCAGGAACAAATTACCAGCAGAAAGCACATAAAAGAGGTAAAAGAGTCTTAGCTTTGGTGTAGGTGAATAATTTTACATGATTCCCTCCCCTAAACACAAGCAACAAATGAATTTAAGTATTTTAAGTTAATATTTAAATTTAAATATTCCCAAGTATTTTTGACAACGTAGTAGTCATATTTGATTTAAAAGAGCCATGACTAGTGAATACTTTCTCACCATCTTCTGCGTATCCACCAGTAGAAGAGTGTGGCTTCTCTGCTCTTTACTCCAATTCTTTGACCTGTTACACTGGCTCATATTTGACTGTCTCCCTTAACTGTTTATAAGATCCTTTAATGTCCCTGTCTTTTTAAATATGTGTGTCTTTCTGCATAACACTGTAGTAACTATTCTCAATAAACAATTAAACGTAATGTCTTCATGACACAAAGGAAGATCAACTGAAGTTGGCACAAACATGAATGACAAGTATATGAAAACTGTAGCCTTGGCCCATTCTGGTGCCAGAGCAGTAACCATAAAATATCAATCATCACAGTTGTGAAATCTAACTCCACAGAGTCTTTTTTAACACAGGGAAGTGCTATCTACCAACAGAATCTCACAAAGCATGGAAACTATTTTCAAGGCAGCCATTCAGGGGAGCACTTCAAAAACTGCTCAGCTGAGCATGGACTTCTATTTTCCGTCCTTTACTAAAAGTTCTCAATGTAAGCCAATAGTCTTATATACTCCTGTAAGAAAATATGTGAGAAAAAGAATATCAAGGATTTTTAATATACTCCTGTAAGAAAATATGTGAGAAAAAGAATACCAAGGATTTTTAAAGAAGCAAAAATAAATAGGATGAAAATGTATGTTGATACTGCTGAGAGGGTTATAGAAGTTTAGAGTCAGTTAACATTAACCTAAGTGAGGTTCTATTTTTGTTTTTCTTCTAGCATTTAGAAGGTTTTACCTTCTTTTCCTCAATCCTGTTTTCCCATTGCTCTAATTAAGACATTTATAAGGGTGAATGGGAAAATAACCTGAGATCTATACCCATCAGGGAACCATTTCCACACCAAGAACATCCATTTTACATCTGCCGATATAAACACTTAATGGAGGAAATGTGCTGAAATGGCGAGCAGACTTATGTGCATTTTTTCCACATCTTCTGTATACAAGATCAATGATGGCAATCAATCAACAGCTTGGAAGCATTGATCTTTGTAACTGTGAAATTGAATAGTAAGGGAAATGAAAGAATGTAAGACTAAAAACAAGGTTTCCTTTGAAGTTTTGGAATTTAAGTCTTAAGCACAGCATACCATACACAGTTCAAATATTTTAACTTTCCCACTACTTAACCTTTCAAGAATCTTAGCTTTTCTGAATGCAGGATTAGCATCTTTGTATCACAATGATAGCACTTCAAGCATGAATTAACACAGTACCACTCTTCCATAATGAGGTTATTCTGTTAGTTTTGTTTATAATTTTTATGAATCAGAATAAACTTATGTCTCTTGTGAAGAAGAGGTCAGTTGGGCACTACCAGAACTGATAATTGATCAATTTGATTTCATATGTAATTTAAATGAACTGAAAGTGATGGTTTATTATCATCTTCCTGGTAATCTTCCATAGGTAAGTCAGATGCTGCATTTATTAACTAAAAGATCACTGTTTAGATCTTTTAGTTAATAAAAGATGTGTCTCTCCAAACACCACTAACTCATATGCAGATTTTTCTTTTTAAGTGGTTAAAACATTAATAATACATGCTCAGTTTGATAAAAGGGCATAAGTCAGGATACAAAACAGTTATCATTTTTAGTTTAAACTCTGTTCTTTATTCACTCTGTGATTATGATTTTTGTGTGAGTAATAATGAGGAGGATTAAAGTACAAGAAAAAATAAACTGAATGGAAGACTTAATGTTTAACCTGAAATTAGTCAAGAACCACTTAAAATCAAGTTATTAAAAACTTTTCCTTATAATCTGAGATTTATTTATAGCTTAATTTTTAATTTTATAAGCAACTTTATTTTTTTTTTAAATCGGTACCAGGGATCAAACTCATGACCGCGTGCTTGCAAGGCAGGCACTTATACTGCTGAGCTAAATCCCCAGCCCTATAAGCAACTTTCAAATGGGTGTGATTTTTTTTGTTGCTCAGTAGCTAGGCATATGAAATGTTTTCATGAACAATATTCCTAAGTGAAATTCATCTGGCATAATTGCTAAAGGCTATTTATGGGCCGCTTAATGAATATGACATCTTAAAAACAGGAAATTTCCTTTGCATAGTTAATATGCATCAGGATTTATCAAGACTTTATTCTCTAAATAATTCTGCTTTTACAACTAAGAAAACATACTTAGAGGTTAAATAACTTACCAGCTTGTACACAGATTTTTGGAACAGATCTAGCTAAATGTGTCCATGTCAAACATCTGGGAATACTGATGTGTGGGCACAATACAAGTCAGTGTTTCAGATATATGTTAATGAATTGAGAAAGCCAGGAGCATAAGGGATAACTTTTGCCTTTGAAGACATCACTGTTTCACAGAGGACTCTATATGCTGCCATTTTTACATCAGCTGTTTGGCTAAACTCAGCAATATGCAATGCATACTGAGTAGAAAGGAAGTCATGAGTTATCTTAAAGGGAAGGATAATAAAAATTTATTGTTATGCTCATTGACAGTACAATGAGGAAAGAAAAGGGAAAAATCTTTTTTGAGAGAACAGTGCAGAATGCATTATATCAGGAATCTGTACATTAGCCATGACACTTCAAAATTCTGTGCCTGATTATGTATACACATGTAAGATCTCTTCTGCCTAATAAACATTTTCATTTAATCTTTATGAGAAATTTATATGGTAGATTTATCATAGTACTACAAATGATTAATCTAAAATTCTTATATTAGAAACTACCATTTTGCTATTTGTCTTTCTCATTAAAACATGAGTTCATTTTAGGGAGATTAAATGGTGGAAAAATTTGCTTTTGCTGAACTCTGTTCATTAACCTTTTCTTTCCATTCCTATATATGTTTGATGAAGGAAAATATAGTTTTTGTAGTTCATATTCATAAATCTAGTTAAGAACACAAACCACAACAAAACAGATCTTTTAATTTTTTTACTCTTTGCAAATATTTCTGTTTAGGAGACCATTTAAATATCAAATTGTATACCATCAAAATGTTAAAATAATCTCATAGAATTATAGGGGGATTAAGGGCTTATTTATCACAAAAAATGAGTAAACTACCAAGGAAAATAATATTTGTCAAATGCCTAATACAAAAATCAGTAAGATTTAACCTATACACATCAAGGTCATGGTCATTTAAATTACAAATTTACATAAATTGAAGTTGTTTTTACAAACTCTTTTTTTCTAGACTTAATACTTAAGTTAGATTTACCCATATACATATTTTCAGTGCTTTATGTGTGCCACACCCTAAATAGAACTGATTTAAATTTAAGCAAAAATGAAGAGTACATCCTGAAGGACTGACTTTGGAAAGACACTAGCCTGCTGGATTTCAGATTCCATTTTGTCCGTCAGGGGGCCCTATTGTGCAATCACTTATGAAGCCTCAACTTTTCCCCCCAACCTGGTAAGCCCCAAACCCTTCCATCATCTTTCATAGTACGATACATGCCTAAGTCAAGCAGAATCCTAGCATATGTTTTATTTATTTACTCATCCAAAATGAATGAATATTTTAATATTTATGTCTTCCAAGTTGTATTTGCTTGTTCTTTAAAATGGTGTAAACTCAAGTCTGAGGTATAAAATTTCTCCGAAAAGACAATCTTTTTTAAAGTCTAATTTTATATTGCCTGAATTTTCCCTACCTCGGGTATATGCTTCTCTAAAATTAAAACTAGGTTATGTGTGCCTATATTTATTTATATATGATATAAATTTTATATATATAAATTATATCTACAGACTTTATATACATATTTATACATTAAACTTGAGTTGCATTGATATAATTTTCACTACTTATTAATGTGAACCATCTTGAAAAAGCTACTGCTGGCAACTTCCAAAAGGGTTAAGTTTAAAGCTTCAGGGTTATGTAAACTTCTAAAATTATATTTTTATGAATGAACTTTTAAAACTAAAAGAGGATTAACAATTATACAATGTATAGTAAGACTTCTGAGAAAAATGTGTAGATAATAGCTAAGAAGACATTCAAGTCTAAGTGAAGACTAACACAGAGATTACATATTACATCAGTTTGGAACAGGCTCCAGGAGACTAAACATGTGCTAGTATCTTTGGTATCACACCTGATCCATGAAAAGCAGCCAGTTCCATATGCACAGATACCAAAAACCACAATTTATTGTTTACTTCTCTATGTGTATTAAATGTAGTTTAGAGAAGATTCAATATTTTAACTTATAGCTACAGAAGTCCACTTTTGATATATGTTTTAAGGCCACACATATGTCAGTATTTAACTTTCTTCCTCATACCTGAAATCTTTTCTACTGCTCATGAAACAAAGTCCTAATTCCTTTACCTGAATTTCAGGTCCTAAACCACTTTGCATTTGAGTACCCACCCAGCTCCATTTCTCACCATTTCATCCTTTGCTAACCATACTTTCAGCAGTACAGTTCCTACCCATATTTCACACACACACTTCTGTCTTACAAATACAGTATTTGTTTCATAACGAAGTCTTGGGGGATTACTTTTTTCTTGCAGGGAATTCTTTCCCTTCATGCTTTAATCACTTGAGTTTAATTCATACTGAGTTAAGCTAAAAGTCATCTTCTTGAGAAGTCCTCCTGAATCAGGTATATTAGTGTCCTAGGACTGTAAGAACCAAATGTTATATCCTGAATAGCCTAAACAACAGATATTGTTGTCTGCAGTTCTGGAATTAACATGTTCAAGACCAAAGCATTGACAGGTTTGTTTACTTCTGAGACATCTCTCTTTTGTTTGCACATGACTACATTCTAATTATATCTCCCATGGTTTTGACTCTGTGTTCACCAACCAGGTGCCTCTCTTTGTCCAAATTTTCCTTTCTTATGGGGATGCATGGCCTTATCTCCAAATACAATGACTTTGAGGTACTAGTGCTGAAGACTTCATAATATGAACTTTTGGGGAGAACAACACAACTCAGTGTATAACACTAAATATCCATCCTTCAATTCAAATTTAATAGAACCCAAACCCTATCCTAGTCTGTCACATACTGATTTTGATACCTTCTTTTTTTCACCTTGTAAGTATGTCTTACATTTTCTAATAGTATTTTAGAATTTTTCAAATTCACTTATATGAACTTTGTTTCTTCATGGTATTCAAAGGCAAGTATCTATATTAGTGTATTTTGCTCAGGATACATTACTATGTTAGAGATTATAAATTGTCAAAATATCACTAATTATTATAAAACATCATAAGTGCTGAGATACTTGATTTTTAGATTTTAAATGTGAGAAAAGTATATCTTACACTTGATAAAATATTATATATTTGCTGTTCTATCAAGGCCTGGTTGATAGAGACTTGGGAAACTGAATGTGAAGGTGAATGCATTCTCATGATACTTTTGTCAAGTAGGAAATTTGGAATTACATCAATTTAAACTAGAATAAAGCATGCATCATGGAAAATATATGCTCAAATTACAGTTATTAAGAAAGGACCCAAAGATCAGAAACCAGGTATGTAACATTATTTTCAAATACTATCTCTACTTCAGAACTAGTAAATAGAAACATGGAAACCAGAAAAAGAAGTCTTCTGATTTAGCCTATATATTTCTTGAATTTTTTTAAACCATCTCAAATGTACAGTTTATGCTCTAACTTCTTAATTCACTCATCATAAATAACATGTTATATGGCTTCATAGATATGCTAGGCTATGATATATATTTTCATTGACATTATTAAAACATTTGTACTCTAGATCATAGTTATCCTTTTACTGGAAGACAACTAAAGGAGATCAAGAAGAGTAGAAAGTGTGAAATTGTAAGTCACTTATAGGGATCTGTTTGGGCAGGTGGTAAAGGACTTCATGGTCAGTGCAGAGTCAGAGCTTGGACATTAGAGGACCTTGTGTCTCTGTGTGTGTCTTTGTATATGCTTTACAGAGTACTATAGTTGAAAGATATTTTTCCTTTTTTCTGTAAAACAAAAGTGTGGGAGTGTAAAATATGAATATTTTTCTGAAATAGTATTAATAGACACATTGTGAGGCTTAATGCATTTTCCCATGCTTGAGTTTATGTTTTACATCCTTAATTTCATAGTTTTATGAGTTTCTTACACACTTCGACTTGAGAGGGCTGATGACTTGTTTATCATACATGGTGCTGGTAAGATTATGGAATGATAATATGTCACATGTATCAATATAATAGTTCCTTACAGAATTTTTATATGATCTCTACAGAGTATTTCTACATTTCATAGATGAAGAGTTATATATAGGAAAAGTTTATCAGTATATATGATAAGAAAACAAAAATATTCAGTAGAAATTTCTGACATAGTTTCCTTCTACTATTGTTTTCACATTTTAAGAATTATGATTTTATATGCATGATTAAATGGTGCAGTTTCCTCAGTTTGAAGCAAGCAGTAAATTTTCCTCTGGCAAATGTTTGGCGAAAGAAAACTCTATCTATCTAAGCCAATTGAGCACATTAGATACAGCAATGTAATACTGCTATAAATGCTGTCTTGACCCACTTTTGAGACCCTGGCCAGAGGCCAGTCTGTTTCTCTTCTAAGCAGTTAAGTTCACACTCCAGTCTTTTCTCTTATCAGACTTTTACATTGGGGACCCCTATGCACCAAACGTGATTGCCCCAGGTGTGAGTATCACATAACCAGAACAGGTCCTGGGCTCCAGAGCCTGCTGGAATTATTCAGATTTTCCACCCACAGGGAGTCTGAGAAACCCAGCTAAGGCCACATCATTTTCCACACAGGAGCTGCCTCCTACAGCTATAGCTTGCCTGTAGGGGCAAAACCAGGGTGGTTCGGCCTGGCAGAGCTGTGCTTTTCCTCTCTATGAATGTCAGTGATAGTTTTATTTTTTCTTCTTGCTCTCAGAAGAAAGATTCTGATTTTATGAAATAAGCCAATTTGGTGTTTTAGTGTAAAAAAATTGAGAGAGAGAGAGAGAGAGAGAATGAATAGCTGTTCAACTCATAGAAGCAGATGAAGAAATGTGGCTACGCAGGAATCAGGAGATGGTCAAGGTTTACAAGTTTTCAGTTATGCAAGAAATAGAGCAGCATATTTTTCAGAGAGGAGAAAAGGATCTGGGGATGGGGAAAGAGGCGAGAGAGGGGAAGAGGAAGTAAAAGATTAAGCGATATGCATATGGACCAATTTCCCATGATGAAATGTATTTATTATGTATCACAAAAATACTAATTAATCAGAATCTATTATAATAATAAGGATCTGGATATCATGTGTTCAGCAATTTGACTATAGTTAATAATAGTATACTGCATACTTGAATTTGTAGAGAACCTCAATGTATCCTTTTTACTTCTCTTTTGCTGGCTTCCAAAAAACGACACAATTGACAAGACATAGACATACAGCAGGAGGTGCCACAGAAAATGTACACATTTAGCCCCTTCACAATTCTAAGGCCATCAACAGACCATTTTTTTAATCTTGTATTTTAAAAATTCTTAACAGCTCTTTCCTTTTTAATGCCTAACTTGTCAAACAAAAATGCCTGCAACATGCCAGAGCTTTAATTTTACACATTTAATAAGTGCATGTAAAAAAATTCTTTATGAAAATGGGTTTTCCCAATGACCTCTTAGGTGTCATCTTCTCTTGGTGTCACTAAAGAACTCCTTCCTGTGTTTCCTTATGTCATATTAATTCTTCCAAGCAAATTTTTTCATATCCCTTTCTAACTAAAATATTTTAATGATTCTCACTTTGTGAAAATCAAATTCTAAACTTCTCACCTGACAGAATATAATCCCACCATGCTTGAAGCAAAGCACTACACAATATACTGAAGCACTCTATGCAAACACGCCCAGGTCTAAGTTATATCTTTTTGCAGCCTTTAGTTGATTCCCATTTATCCGTAATATTCAACTCAATTCAAACCTTCTACATGCAATCTTTCTTCCACTTGAGCCCCCAATGATCTCTGTCTTTGTTCAGAATTAAAAGCTAATATTTAAAACTGTATCATGTATTTGATTCTCTAAGTTTATTTCTGGTTCTATGTTTTGTCTCCTTTATTTAACATCTTGAAGAACAGGGCAATTCTATACTCTACCTTCTTTACACCTCGATACCAGTTCAGCTCACTAAATCTATTACTTCCATTCCAATAACTCTTTAACTTCAAATGGGTTTCAAATGTTTTTTCCTTATCTTTTATCTCCTTGGTTTTTTGTAAGGTATACTTGCATGAACATTTTAAAATCCTTTGCCTGCCCAATCTTGTTTATCTTGCCTGATGAAATCCAAACACTCCTTGAAATCAATTATTTACTTGCTTTAAATATCCATCTTTGTAAATACAACTGTAAAGAATTAAATTACTAAATCCATGCTGATGTTAAAAGGATGATACAAAATCTCAGTGTATTAATATAAATCATATCTAAAGATGGGCATCAGCAAATTCTCCTATCATGTACTATGCATATTATTCTTCCCAGCAACAGGTAGAATTTATTCCTCTTTCTCTTGGATTGGTTTTGGGCTTGTGTTAGACATAACCAATAGAATGTAGTACAATGGGTATATAAAATACCCTGCCTTCTAGAAGGTGTATAAAGAATGCAATAGGGTGTGAGGAATGTATCCTAGCCTGAAGGATTAGGGAAAGTTTTCTAGAAAGGAGGATTTTGCCTAAGGTCAGTATTAATTTGAACATTACAAGTGAAATGAAATAGTGAGGATGGTGAAACTGGTAAGAATAAAGACACATATTTTGAATAAAACAATTTTAGTCAATTGTATACATAAAACTACTAATTTTGATATATTACTATCACTTTCCTACTTCCCTGATTTTTTGAGATCTCTAATGAGGGCTTCAGGCCAGAGTAAAGTATAAGCATTTTTATGACTAGATTGATTTTAAGGAATAAGAGTTTGATGTCTTGCTACTTGACAAGGAGATTGCAAAACTAGCGGGGTTTTTTTCCCAGTGTAAACAAACAGTTGTACCAAAAGATAAAAATCCCTCTTGTATTTAAGAATTTTCAGATTGCAATTCTATAATAATTTATTCTGCCCTACAATTTGATTACATGTTTACAAATTTTGAAGACATGACTCAATATTCTTTGGAATTAAAAAACAAATTATGATTATAAAAGAATAATTACTATCTAGATCAATAACAGACAATCAGCAGCCCTAGGAACACATAAAACTGGTCACTGTTCATCCTCTTAGGGTGTCAAACAGCTTGGTTTTCCTTTCTGCATCCCTGATCTGAAGAGCTGATTCCTCACTCTGCCATCTTCCTGTCCCAAGGTCTCTGCCCTGCATCACTTGGAAGCTGGCCAGGAAGGGAAATAATTCCTTGACAAGTTTTAATCTATTTCTTTTTAAAGACAATTTGCTTTTTTGAAAAACAGACACAAATTAAGAATATCAAGGAATATATAACTGTGAATATTAAAAAGGTTTGGTTGCTTTTGCTACTGATTTAGTGACTCTAAGAATACAGTATCTTTGACTAAATAATCTGAATTTTACTAGGAGTTGCAGTAGAGTATTTGGTATATTCTCTATACCTTAGGTAAAATTTATCTGTAAAAACTCAAATCACTCATAAATGTGTATATAAGATTATATATAGTATGTTAGTAGAATATATGTAACAGTCAAAACATTTATAAAATATCTTAATACTTCAGAAACTGAAGTATATTATTAGTAATTATTAAGAAAATAAATTAAAATACCAGCATAACAACTCTTCACTGTCTCCTTAGCTAATATCTTTGATTACATGAAAGCTTATTAAATCGTTTCAAATTATTCTAACAAATATATCCCTATAACTTTTTAATTATTATTCAAATTTGAGAAACTATAAATACCATTAATACTATCTGGCCAAATATAAAACGCATACCTTTAATGTTTTGCGAAAAAAAATTTTCAAGAGTGAATCCACTATGTAAATATTATTCAATGACATCTTTTTTTACATCTATCTTGCCTCTTAGAAGCAGAGGTTTTTAAATTGTGCACAAGTCCATAATTGCTTATTTACATCGCAGTGTTCTAATATACAATAGCATCAAAATATCTGCAATTTTATAGATACTTATGAAATCAAATATTATTATGATTGTAAAATAAGGTGTAGATCATGCTAGTGTTCAATTTTTAACCCAATAATTATAAGGTGCTCCAAAATAAATATTTAATGATTTTTTTATTTAAAGGTATAATTCATAGACTCTGGGAACAAATACATTTTTATCATTAAATAAAGAACAATATACTGAATGTAGAGAGGGGATGGTATTGAATCATGGTTACATAAACTGCACAGACTCTTTAATATCCTCCTCAAATAGCCTTTATAAAAGTCTTGGATTTGTTCCTGGAAAATTGCATGATCTTGAAAAATTAGCTTATTATTTTTTAGTGTTGTTATCAGTGAAATGGAGACAATTCCCATATTTTAGGAGTTGTTGTGAGATTAAATAAAATATGAAAGTACTCAAAATATTGTCTGAAGTAAAGTAACTAGTGTCCATGATTATTATTACATACAGAGCTTAAATTAAACAAATATTCCAGAATAATGGTCAAGAGAATCACACTATTTGTTGCTGGCAGAAAACCGGTGGTACTTTCTTACTTCAGGAACTAAACGGAGACTATGGGTAAGGTAATAGAACACTAAAGTAAACATAACGTAGCTCATACCAGAAGCAGTTTTAAAGTATAAAATATTTTCCTCCTTTCTGTTACTCTGGCACATAAGCAAAAGGCACAGACTGTACCTTAAATCTCTGGAACAAAGAACTTCATGTTTTGTTTCCTTTTCCTACCTCAGAATTCTTCAGGGTAGAAATGGAGATCTCTTCCAGTTTACCTGAGTGTGCTCACAAATGACCAGAAGCTCTAGACACTGCCATCATGATTAAGATGGAATAACACTTAGAGACAGTTTCACATTTTCTTAAAACTTGCAGAATGTTACATAGATTGATTTGCTTGGCTATTCTAAAATAGCCCCTCTCTTTAAAGACTAATGGAAAGAATTTGATGAGTGCCTCTAACTTGTCAGATTTGAAAGACCACATCATTATGGAAAGCCTGGCCATCAAAATCCACAGTAAGTGTTGCTTATGCTTAATAAAGCTTATACAAATTTACTACTGGACCATTCAAAATGGCAGACAAGCAGCACATAGCTGATGACCTGAGAGGAAACCAGGGCCTGAAAGACAGGCAGATATCTTAGGGAGTTCTGCTCTGTACAACATGTAAGTTGCTGCAGTATATGAATAATGTTTATTTTAATGATGAATTTAGATATATTGGTCATGGTCAGCTTTTAATAAATCTATTTTTTATTTCAAAGAATTAAGAGAATAAAATAAAGGAAGAGACTAAAGTAGTAAACAGTGGTATTTCATTGTGAGTTTTATAGAACAAGTTTTGGCTCAAAAAACTGCCCTCAATACAGAAACATAAATATTTTTGAAATAATAATTAAAATTTCTTTAATACAGAAAAATTTCTCTCGGTGACTTAAAAAAACAGTATTTTTATAAAGATACTTTGAAAGTGGCTTTCAAGCAAAGTTTTCAAATGACTATATATGTATTCTTTAAAAATAATATCAGTGTCTACAATAAGTTCTCTATCACTATTGCTTTTTATTCTCTGCACTTTAACCAGTGTCTTATAAAAATCTCAGTGATCTTCATGCAGGTATGAAGGGAGTTTGACACTGTACCTTGAGGACACTCACAGAATGAAAAATCGTGAAAGGTAAGTTTCACACCAAAGTATAAGGATAATTATACCATGAGAAAATTCAGATTATTATGAGACACTAGAAAAACTTTCCAGTTTGTTTCTACACAACCAAAACTTCTACCCAAAGATAAGTTTAAAAACAATTAAGGAATGATACATGAAATCTTTTATCTCTTGATATGAAATGCAAATCCCATGTTGACTTCATGGAATTAGTCACAATGAGCCCTTTGTGATCTCTCCTAAAAAGCAACATTATAAAGCTTGTAATTACACTCACTTGTTTTTGCCATTAATTAGCCAGGTTAGACACTAAATGACATTTACTCCTCTAGTCACCTCATTTGGGTTTTCATGCTTTTTAACTTGCAGTTACTCAATCAATATCAGGATTTAACCGGTATCAGGGCACATTTGCTTATCACTAGCTAAAAGGTAGTATTATGTAATTAAGTCCTCTGGAGACAGGACATCTAAGTTCAAATCCCTACTCAAATAATTTCTAGCTGTGCAACTTTGACAAGTTTTCTGTTCCTAATTTTCTCATTTGAAAATTAAGGATAATAATAGTGCCTGTCCTTACAGGAGTGTGAGGACTGAATTAATTAACATATATAATAACTTAGAACAATGGCAGTACTGCTCATAGTTGTAATTACCAAGTGAAAAGTGTGTAGTGGTGTTTCTGTGTGGAATATATAAAAATGAGTAATTACAATAAGGAGCTGATGATCTGCTATAGAATCTGTAGGAACTTGAGACAGTACCTCTCTTTGCTTTGTAATTTAAATAAGTATGCTGAGATAGACTGTGGCATTGCTTAGAATTAAAGAAGTGATGAACATATTACAATCAAGAGGACTGAAGAAAAGAAAAAGAAAAAGAAAAGAAAAGAGGTCAAAGACCTGTACTTTACAGTTTTTGAAGAGTAACAAAGTTTAATCCCACAAAGATGGAACACCTTCCAAGCACTAGAAGGAAGGCGTGTTCCAGGATGGTTGTGGTTTTCAGTTTAGAATTCATTGAAGGATAGTTAGTTTCTAGTTTGATGAAAAGTAAGGCATGTATAAAGAGGTAAACCAAAATGAACCCGGAAAGATATTCTGGAACACAAGTGCCAAGAACTGGACTATTAAAACTAATACTTTGTTCTTACTTTGGTACAGACTTAAGCTTTGGGTTTAGGATGACATGGACTGAGTTTCTGGCTCCATCACTTAATTGTTAGAAAGTTAAAGGAAGTCTCAATTCCATAATTTGTAAAATGAATATTAAAAGATGACCTAAGATTATTTAAATAAAATGTATATATGCTTACACATACAATATTTATTGCACCCTTTAATTGCTGGGCATTGTTGTAGGATCTATACATACAGAGATAAATAAAAGACAATAATTTTTTCTTCTTAGAAATTATAATGGCAGGAGAAGAGAATGAATATATTATTAACAAAATACTTAAGGAAAATTTGCACCATGCTAAATAGTAGTATGTGCTATAGAGGAAAATCAGGCAGGGCACATTTTGAAGTAATGATGGACACCAATGTAAATTTTCTTATTTTTAATTGCATTAGGAATAAAAAGTAAAGTTTAAGAGACTAAGAGAGAAAAATACATAGAAGTGGAGTTTGGACTAAAGGTTCAAAGCATGAAATGATGATGGAGGTGAATGAAGGACAATGAAATATATACAGTGTGCCTGCCAGGGACCACTAAAAGGTCACTTGTGTTCTAGTTGTTACATTTCAAATGACACTAGAAAGCATATTTTAACTTGCCTGAGGCATATGCATCCACCCAACCAGAATTGTGTAGACAGAGAAGGTTTGGGATAATGTGGATATTTTTTCCCCGTGGTGGATCTAAAAAAAGGCAGAAAGAGGAAGGGAAACAAAGTATATACAAGGGGAAAACTGAATAAAAGGTCATAGAATTCCTGGCTAAGAAAGCAAGTACAGCTGTGGGCATAGAGATGAACAAGGAAAAGGTGACTAGATTAAAGGGTGTTGATCCCTAGGGATCAACAAGCTACTGTTCTACTCACGTTTTCCTTGTTCATCACTATGCCCACCACTGTACTCACATTAGCTGGGAGAAAAACAAAGCAAAACAACAAAAACAATAACTAAAAACCCATGTAAAGAAAGTTATGATGACAACATCTAGGATATGACAAAGGGAAAGAGTAGGGAAATTTGATTGACAAAATGATTTAAAAAGAGGGTAACAAGGAACTAATAAGGAGGGGCATTTGAAAGATCAGTGTGTGAGTTTTGACATCCTTGGTCATGGTGAAGTGCTGGAAAGGGTAACAATGAGCAGGGTGTTTAAATCCTTAAGGAACAGGGGAGTCAGTGAAGAGCTGGGAGTGGTCTGCAAGAAAGAAAGAGGCATCACATTCAGTCTTTTCTTTTTTACTTTATTTTTTTTTTCAGAAAAAGGAGGAGAGTAACAAAGTAAGAGGACCATTTCCCCCTCTTCCTACCTCTACTGCAGAACTTTAGTGGTGCCTTTATATAGAAATATAAATACTCATCTGGTATTGACATCCAGAATATAAAAGGAACTGGAATACTTCAAGATTTTAAAAAATTCCAATTAAAACATGAGCTACATATCTGAAGAGATATTTTGAAGCACTTTGAAAAATAAGTAGATTTAAAAATTCTAATTCCACTAGTCAGGAAAATACAAATCAAAATGAGCTATCATGTCCTCAGTTAGAATGTCTACCACCCAAAGAAACATTTCCAAGGTGACAGTTCCCAAATCAGCTTTCCAAATTTCAAAGATGTTCTCATCTAGATTTGGGTCCCTAATTGGTTAAATTCTGAGAATCAGTTAGAATATTCTCTAAATGTCCTGGACTTTCCTAGATGTACCTAGTTAGAATCTCTGAGGACCAGATCTAAAAGTTTCTAATATAATCATCCTTTTATGAAATGAAGATAGGTTTACAAATTAATAAGAACATGAAAAAATATATACATATATACATATATAATTATTTTGTCTGAAAACTGTTCATCACTGTAACTAGAACAACATCTGACCTATAGTAGTTGATACATATTTTGATTGCATAAATTAATTAATGAACGTATAACCAAATCTTATAACATCAATCATGTTGTAAGGTCATCAAAAGGAATAAATAAAATGACTGCTAAAGATGCATACGGACCCAATTAGAGTTTGCCACCATGATCAGTAGAAATTTTTAGAGCAAATTAAACAACATTCTTCAGCAAAGTTTGACATTCCATAATAAGAAAAATACACAAGAAAACAACAGTTAGAATAAAAATGATGTGAATACCAAAAAAGCTGAGCTTTGAAGGCAGTACTGGGTTGATTTGTCATGAATGAATTGGAACTATAAAATTCTTTGGATTTAAGATATTCAAATTTCCATATCACTTTGAACAATTTTTAGAAAGTACTATGTTCAGAGTAATTCAAATACTCATGCGGTAGGTAAATCATGGAACTTTTTTCCTATATATGCATTTAATGAACACCTGGATTTTAACATTACAGTTTTCTGCCATGCTATCGTTAATTTTTGAAATCAAATTTTGTATACATCCATATATTACCTGTGATTTATAGGCATTTAATTGAACAAATGTTGCACTAACTATGTTGATTTATATAATTTGATGCATAACACCTGCTTAATTAAAAAATAAGAAAACACAGACACACACACACCTGTCCAGAAGACATAATGAACATTCTGTGCTCTTCTTTTGTATTGTTTTACTGTCCCTAGTAATATCATGTTGGTGGTGTCTACTCATGATTCCTTGCAATAATTTCCTTACAGTTTTCTACATAAATGGGTATTGCTTTTCTAGAAATTTATCATTAAATTTTAAATATCTACAAATAAAGTATGTAATTATTATTAATTCATAATGTATATCAGTTTTTTCCTACATCATTTATGTTTAGAATTAGAAATATATTAGGTTTACTATTTTTTCTAGAAAGTTCAAATCAACATATATAAAAAGGTTTTAAAAAACTACCAATGCTATGGGCTGGAAATATCACCACAAGAGTACAGAAGAATTATCAGCAAGCCATCTAAAAATTAGCAAATATTGACATTCAATTTATGGGTTCCAAAATTATCCAGCATAAACAGCAAAGGGAAAACAATTGAAGACTGTGTTCAATTTTAATTTTACCAAATAATATTAAATAAGCAAATGAAAGCATAATTGATTTATTTAGTTGCTCCTTTGGTATGATCCTTAACAATGTAATTAGATCGTAAACATTTCCTATTTTCTCTAACACACATTTCACTTAGCACAAGGCTTGCAAACAAAATATTTTTTAAAAATTCTTGAATAATTATCCAAAGTATAATTTTATTCAATCTATTAAAATTCCTGCAACAAGTTTTTAAATGAGATTTAGGAAATTTGAATTGTTTAAATTAGGGCTGGGGATATAGTTCAGCAACACAAGCAACTGCCTAGCAACCACAAAGTCATAAGTTTGATCCCTGCTATCAGAAATACATACATACATACATACATACATACATACATACATAAAATTATTGACAGCACTAACCTTATACAAGAGTTGGCTGCAATATTAGTTCTGTGACCACAGAAAGAGACAGATTTATTACAATCTCTAAGAGTTGTATGTAGTTTGATACAGAGTGGGAAACAGGGAAATGGATTATTCAAACTGCTAAGTCCAAGATGGATGTGTTGAGTTTAATTGACCTTTGAGATTTACATGAAGAAGTGTGGAAGAGCGGGAATTCATGCCCAACTTTAGCCAAGGGTCTGACTAAAAAGAGAGCAACGTGAGTTTATTCTGCATACTGAGGAGGAGTGGTAGAAGAATAGGAAAAAAGCAACAGCCAGAATGTTAGTGAAGCCAAGATGACATCAAAAGAGGGGAAAGCTTTAGAAGTCATCAGTTTAAATTGCTATAGTAAAATGTACTAAGAGAAGGGAAGAAAATTAGGCAATGTATTTATTGATTTTAAATACTTTCCTTAGGCACTAGGGTTTGCTAGGGATTCAAAAGAGAAAAACAAATAGTTGGTTATTCAAGAGAGTTATTAGTTGAAATACAAGGGAGAAAACATAAGATTTTAATGATTGCAATACAATATTAAACTGCTGGGTGTGGTGGCACATGCTGGTAATTTCAGCATTCCTGAGGCTGAGGTAGGTAGATCACTGCAAGTATGAGGCCAGTCTGTGCATTACAAAGTGAATTCAAGGCCACCTTGAACTACATGGTGAAACCCTGGTTCTAAAAGACAAAAAAAAAAATCAGAACAAAACAATACAATAAAGTATGAAACTATGAGATACAGAATATAAAAGTCAACATATCTTCTCAGGGCTCCTTCACTAAAAAAGTCTGCCTAGCATATGCTTGTTTGAAGTTAGATGACTACCATAAAAACAGAAAATTAATGTTATGATTACTTTGGGAAATAAATTTCTATTCCTGGGCTAAGGATGTATCTTTTTTTATTTCTAACAATATAAAAATAATCTATCCAAGTCAATGGTTCTGGTAGTTAAATAAAACTTTGCTTGACAAAATCAAGTTTCTCATCCATTGTACTAGACATTATTTCGGGGGTGGGAGTGTAGAGGCAACTCATTAATTTGAGAATAAAGAAACTGTGATTAATGAATACCCATCTATGTAAATCAATGTATGAATATCAAAACCCATCAAGTAATTTTAGATATCCTCAGCACAATGACATGAACAATTTTTGACCATATTACAAAGTTCTTATTCTTTTCTTCCTTTCATCTGTTTCCCCCATGTGACATTATTCCTCTCTTTTGGGGAGATTGGGATGAGACTCTGGAAACTACATAGGGGAGACCAAGGCTCTGGGCCATGTACTAGCCTTCTATTCTGACTTTGCCTCCTTTGGCAACATTCATGGCCTGCTCAAATGTTAATCGAAACCTTGCCTTGCTCCCATTACAGGAATGGATCCTGTCTCTTCAGTAAGTTGCAAAGTTCTAGACCTCTTCATGGACAGGTAGGAAGCATAACTTTCTTTGGCACTGTCAACTGGATGGAGAAGGGTTTCCCTGTTATTTATTTTACATAAAACCTCTCAAAAAATAACTGCAGGTTTTCAATAGTTAATCACTGAATTCTAGGGATCTTTCTATCCCACTCCATTTTTTTAGCCTCCTCTTTTCCCAAAGCTCCTTCCTTTTCTTTGCTATTACAAACAAAATTTTTCATGAAAGTTGAATAGAATTTATTGAACATTTACTATAAGCCAAGAATAACAATATCATAAATAGGTACAACTTTTACCTCCTTTTTACAGATGAAGAAAAACAAAGTAAAGCAAGATTAATTATCCAAAGAGGGAGTATTCAAATGAAAGCCTTCAGATTCCACAAAGCTTTGTGCTTAACCACTCTCAATAGCCCTCCTCTCATCACAAAAAATAATCTCCAGAATTAAGGCTCACAAAGACTCCTATATGAGTTGTTCAACCAGGCTAAATGCTTTGATGTACTAATGCTATGAATTTCTATCAAACCAATAATAATCCCTTTCCAATTAGGCAGAATATAATGAACATAACATGGAATTTGTAAGTTGAATTGTCCTTTGATCTTGTACCTCATTTTTCCTTTGCTGTGACATTAGGGTATTTACTGTAACTCACTGGGTCTTTTTCTTTACCAAGGGATAATGAGGTCTACATTTAAAACAGAAATCTTTCTTTTGAATAAGTAAGATAATGCTTGTAAGGCAACCAGCATGGTACACAGAACTCTATGTTTTGCTTCTTTCTTTCTTTTATTCAAAAGACAAAGTTAAACAATCAGATCATGCCTCACTGTGCTTCTAGATAGCATCCTTTTGTATAAAAAGCTCAGGATGATGAGGCTAGTTCTACAGTGTCCTAAATGCTGTACTTAATTATTTTTTTCCTATAAATTGAGGATAGAAAAATAAAGTTCAATTCAATGTTATGCTCCTGTATACTCATTTTTCTTTGCATAGTGTATATACACAGGTGATATTGGAACACAAAAAGAATCTACAGTAAAATGTAGTGCTTCAGAAAATGTAATGTTTCTCTTTTATATAATAGTAGGAAAGCTACTGCTACCAAGAGTTCTATATTTATTTAAACATTTATGTGCAACTATATTACAAGATTATATACTTAATATTAGTACCAATGGTTATGTTTGAAGTTAAGAATCACAAAATAGATGATTACAATACACAGTTGTTAAACTCTGAATAAAACACATTTGCATCTGAAGAGTTTTGAGTCAGTTGTGATACAAGTTATTGCATATTCAGAGAAAATTTCAATGTTATTCATGGTTCCAATTCTGCTGACAAAATACTAGTATTCTATTAAGAGTATTTCACTGATATCAAAGAAAAATCAGCTCTTCTTTGATCAGCTCTGCAGGAAATTCAATTGCTCAGCATTTATTCTTTTACACAGTACACAGACAGCAAGAATCCTTTCTTTAGTAACACATTTTCTAAATGAAGGGAGAAAATTGATTGTTGTTTACTTTATACAGTATAATGGTTAGAGATGTAACTGCATTCAAATTCTAGGTACAAGTATTTGAATTGTTTTCTTAGTTCTAGAAATGTGTAGGTTACGACCTTGAATGAAACAGATGAATCTTAATAGTTAACAGTACATTGGGTTCGACCTGTAGACATATGCACACATTTATGATAAAGAAAACAGTTTTCACTCTAACGATTTGTTCTGAGGTTTTACTCCAGTGTAGAATCTTGTGTTAAGGATGGGCTCAAAAAAGTATCTGTTAAAAAGCTGCATAAGAAAACACAAACTATTTACTTTGTAATGGAAATTTTTGTATAGCGCTATTATTTCATCACTTTTGCAAAATTCTACAAAAAAAAAGAAACTAAGTTACATGAGGTAACTTGATGGTGAACCATGAAATAATAATACAACCACCAAGTCATCATCATAGAAAGAATATGTGTTACTTTTCAGTAAACAAATATACTATAGGAATTATAAAAGGTCAAGCAAGAGATTAATGCTGTCTGCCTTTATAGAGTTGCTTTTTCTCACATTGTTTTCCAATATGTAATTTCATTAAAGAGTGATTTTTTTAGAACAAGTTTTATTTATAAGACAGAAGAGCAATTTAAAAATGGTCAAGAATCTCATTGGAAATTTAATAAGCTGCTATATGGGATATACCTAAGTAGAAATGTCAGATTTCATTAATAAAGTACTTGTATGTCACATTCAATGCATGGGGTCTTATTATTACTAAATTTTTTTTGTTTATCTGAAACTCAAGTGTAATAGGACATCCTATATTTTGTGTAAGACTGTTGTTGACAAAGGTAGAAGAAAGGTCTTGACTTGTCTTCAACTTGAAGTATAATCATTTTCAAAAATGGTGAGAAAGGAAACCAGTTACTGAAGAAAACTGAAGGAGGCAGATAAAGTTTTGCTATATAGTGTATTTGATTGCCTGGAGATGCTTAAAGCATTTAGTGGATCAAAGATTTGCTTTTTAAAAGACTTCCAATTAGAACTGTGTTAGCAGTGTCTACAGAAGGGAATGTCAGTGCATCTGTCAAATTTTTTATATTTATTTACTTTGATCTTTTAAATTCTGGTTTAATGTTGATTAACTGTGACATTACTAAATGGTATGAATAAATTTGTTTCTACTATGCAAATGTCAAGTGCATGTATTTAAAGCATTTAAATTATTAAATAGGTAAAATAACTTAAGTCATGTTTATATATGGGAAGATCATAGCAGCTCAATAGTAAGCGCTAACATCTATTTTCTTCAAAAGACTAAAAAACATACATTCTGTACTAATGTTCATTTTTCAGAGTGAAGAATTTCCCTCTATTTGAAATGGGATGGGGGTGGGGAATAGGGATATAGCTCAGTTGTATAAATGCCTGCCTGGCATGGGCAAGGTCATAGGATCAATTCCCAGGACCTAAATAAATAAATAAATAAATAAATAAATAAATAAATAATAGAATAAAATGCTGGTTTTTCCAATCCAAGAAGATCTTTCTATAGTTATTTATTTATTTAATTTTTTTATTTTAAAGAGAATAAAACAAAAGAGGACAGATCTAAGCAGATCAGAAAAGAACAATGTAAGCAACACAGCACTCCACAACAAGACAATTGGATATTAACAGTAGCTATCATAATGTCTCTTTCTTTGAAATAGTTGAGCTTAGCTTTACACACAATAATGTCAAACACAACAAAGTAGAATAAAACCACTCAAGAGAATGAAAGTAGTGCAAGGCATTCTGAAGCAAATAACCAAAAATGAATAATGGCTGCTATATTATCTCATTTTCCATAAAAATTTTGTTTTTACTATCATACATATTAAAATCCAATAAGACACAATGTGATAGACCCAATGGTAACAGAAAAACAAAAGCATGGTAGGACTTCAGAGCAAGATGATATTAAATCAACACTGGCTACCATACTGTCTTGTCTTCAAAGTAACTATTGATATGATCACATATATTAAGATCAAACAAAACAGAATAAAATCATTTGAACCAATGAATGAAGACATAAGACATCAAAGCGGTATAATGGTGAACCATGATTTCCATAAAATCTTCTGTACTCTTACCATTTCTTACACTAGGGAGACTATACAGTATTTATACGTGTGAGTTTGATTTATTTCACTTATGAGTACAGATTCAAGATGCATCCATTTATTTATAAATATCTCAATGTGATCATTCTTTATAGCTGAGTAGTGCTCCACTGGATAAAAGTACCACATTTTTTTTTATCCATTCGTCCGTTGATGGGCACTTAGGTTGTTTCCAAGATCTGGCTATTACAAATCGTGCTGCTATAAACATTGGTGTGCATATATCACTGTGGTAAGATGTTTTCAGATCTTCTGAGAATATGCCTAAGAGTGGAATAGCTGGGTTAAAAGGGACCTGCAACCCCAGCTTTTTGAGGAATCTCCAGATTGAGCTCCACTGTGGTTGCACCAGTCTGCACTTCCACCAACAGTGCAGAAGAGTTCCTTTTTCCCTATAGCCTCTCCAGCATTTGTTGTTGGTAGTTTTGTTGATCCTGGCCATTCTTTCTGGAGTGAGATGGAATCTCAGTGTGGTTTTAATTTGCATTTCTCTAAGACCAATGATGATGAACATTTTTTTATGTATTTATTTGCCATTCTTATTTCTTCATCTGAGAACTGTGTGTTCATCTCAAATGCCCATTTTTGGATTGGGTCTTTGAATTTTGGGGGTCTGATTTTTAAAATTCTTTATAAGTTCTAGATAGAAGCCCTTTGTCTGAGGGACAGTTCACTAAGATTTTTTCCCAGTTTGTATGTTTTCTATTCACTCTGTTGGTGATTTCTTTGGACATGCAGAAACTCTTTAATAAGATATGATCCCAGTTATTGATTCTGGGAAGTATTTCCCATGCAGTTTGGTTCTTGTTCATGAATTTTCTACCTACTCCTATGTCTTCAAGATTTTTACCTACTTTGTCTTGCAACAGATTTAGTGTTTGTTTTAATATTTAGATCTTTGATCCATTTGGATTTTAGTTTAGTACATGGTGAGAGGCATGGGTCTAATTTTAGTTTTTGGCATATGGATAGCCAATTTTTCCAGCACCATTTATGAAAGAGACTGTTGTTCTTCCAGTGAACATGCTTGGCCCCTTTATAAAAGATAAGGTGGTTGAGTGTATTTGTAGTTGTATCTTCTCATCTATTCCATTGATCTTTAGGTCTGTTTTTATTCCAATATCATGTTGATTTTATTACAGTAGCTTTGTAGTATAACTTCAAGTCAGGGATTGTGATGCCTCCTGCCTTGGCTTTGCTGCTTAGAATTGCCTTTGCTATTCTAGGTCTCTTCTGGTTCCAGATGAATTTTAGAGCGATTTCTCTAGATCTATGAGGTATGTTAGTGGTGTTTTCATTGGGATTGAATTGAATGTGTATAAAAACTTTGGGAGAATGTCCATTTTTACAATATTTATTCTCCCTATCCATGAACAAGGGATATCTTTCCACTTTCTGAGGTTCTCTTTGATTTCTTTTTTCAGGGTATTATAATTTTCCCTGTACAACTCTTTTACATCTTTCGTTAGATTAATTCCTAAGTATTTCATTTTTTTGAATGCTAGTGTGAAGGGTATGGCTTCTCTTATTTCTCTCTTGGTGATTTTGTAGTTAGTGTATAGGAATGCTATTGATTTTTGAGTATTGATTTTGTATCCAGCTACGTTGCTAAATTTATTTATTATATCTAGGAGACTTTCAACAGAGGTTTGGGGTCTTCTATGTAGAGTATCATGTCATCTGCAAATAATGATAATTTAACTTCTTTTCCTATCTTTACTCCTTTTATTTCCTTCTCTTTGTCTAATTGCTCTGGCTAGTATTTCTAGTACTGTATTCAATAGGAGTGGTAATAATGGACATCCTTGTCTTGTGCCTGATTTTAAGATAAAGGCTTTCAGTTTTTGGCCATTTAACATGACACTGGCTGTTGGTTTGTCATAGATGGCCTTTATCATATTGAGATAGAGACCATCTGTTCCAATTCTCTGTAAGGTTCTTATCATGAATGGGTGTTGGATCTTAGCAAAAGCTTTTTCTGCATCTATAGAAATGATCATGTGATTCTTGCTTTTGGCTCTATTGATAAGGTGGATTACATTTATTGATTTATGTATGTTGAACCATCCCTGCATGCCTGGAATGAATCCCACTTGGTCATAGTGTATAATCTTCTTGATGATTTGCTGCATCCTGTTTGCCAGTGTTTTATTGAGAATTTTTGCATCTATGTTCATTAGGGAGATTGGCCTGTAGTTCTGTTTTTTAGTTGGGTCTTTCTCAGATTTTGGTACTAGAGTGATATTCGCTTCCAGGAATGACTTAGGGAGAATTGCTTCCCTTTCAATTTCATTGAAGAGTTTGAGGAGTGTTGGCATTAAGGCTTCTTTGTATTTCTTGTAGAATTCTGCAGTGAATCCGTCTGGGTCTGGGCTCTTCTTTGTTGGTAGGGACTTGATTACATTTTCAATTTCATTAATAGAAATTGGGTTATTCAGCAGTTTTACATCTCTTGATCCAGCTTTGGTGGTTCACATGTTTCTAGGAATCTGTCCATTTCTTCTGTGCTATCAAACCTATGAGAGTAGAGGTTTTGGAAATAGTTGTTGATGATCTTCTGTATTTCCACAGGGTCGGTAGTGATTTCTCCTTTTTCATTCTGTATTGCATGAATTTGAGTCTTTTCTTTCCTTTTTTAAATTAGGTTGGCTAGGGGCTGGTTGATTTTATTTATTCTTTCAAAGAACCAACTCTACAATTCATTGATTCTTTGAATTGTTTTATTAGTCTCTATTCCATTAATTTCTGCTCTGATCTTTATAATATCCTCCCTTCTTTTGACTTTGGGCTTGGCTTGCTCTTCTTTTTCTAGATGTTTCAGGTGTAATATCAGGTTGCTTATTTGTGTTTATTCTGTTTTCCTAATGTGGGAACTCAGAGCAATAAATTTTCCTCTGAGGATCGCTTTCATTGCATGCCACAGGTACCGGTAAGTTGTATTTGTATTTTTGTTTGCTTGTAGATATTGTTTAATTTCTTCTTTAATTTCCTCTGTGACCCACTGATTGGTCAAGAGTGTATTATTTAATTTCCATGTGTTTGTGTGGTTTTTGCATTTTTTTTATCATTAATTTCCAGTTTCATGGCGCTATGATCTGATAACATGCGTGGTATAATTTTAATTCTTTTGCATTTACTTAAATATGTTCTGTGAGTTAGTATATGGTCTATTTTACAGAATGTCCCATGTACTGGTGAGAAGAATGTATATCCTGATGTTGTTGGATGGAACACTCTGTATGCGTCTATCAAATACATTTGTTTACAGGTGTGATTCAGTTCTGTTATTTCTTTGCTGATTTTCTGTCTAGTTGATCTATCCCTTTGTGTCAATGGTGTGTTAAGGTCTCCTGTTCTTGTGTTATTGCCTATTTGATTTTTCATTTCTGTTAATACTTGTTTTGTATAGTTGGGTGCTCTGGAATCTGGTGCATATATATTTAAGATTGTCATCTCTTCCTCTTGCAGTTTTCCCCTAACTAGTACATAGTGACCTTCTTTATCTCTTTGGACCAGTCTTGGTTTGAAGTTCACATGGTCTGCAAACAGAATAGCTACCCCCACTTTTTTTTTTTGAGTTCCTGTTGTATGGAGTATTGTTTTCCATCCTTTGAATTTCAGTCTATGAGTTTCCTTTTTGGTTAGTTGGGTTTCTTGTAGATAGCATATGGTTGGATGTTATTTCTTGATCCATTCTGCCAGTCTGTTTCTTTTAATTGGTGAATTGAGGCCATTTACATAAATGGTTGTAACTGTCATATATTGGTTTATTGTTGACATGTTATCTTTCTGATGTTGTATCTTAGTTTTCCATTCTGTTTGTCTGTCTTGCTTAGTGGTTTCTTTCCTATGTGTATCTAGAATGTCTTTCAGTATTCTTTGTAGGTTTGGTTTGGTGATCATGAAGTTCTTCAGCTGTTCTTTGTCATGGAAGTATCTTATTTCTCCATCCATTTTGAAGGACAGTTTTGCAGCGTACATCAGTCTGGGTTGGAAGTCGTTTTCTTTAAGGATCTGAAAAACTTCCCTCATGGTCTTCTTGACTTCATTGTTTGTGTTGAGAAGTCTGCTATGATTCTGATAGGTTTTCCTTTATAGGTGACCTGTCTTTTCTCTCTAACAGCTTTTAATATTCTGTTCTTATGTTGGATTTCTGGGATGGTGATTATTATATGTCTGGGTGTAGTTTTGTTTTGGTTATGGCTATTTGGATTTCTATATGACTCACTAATCCATATGTCAGTTTCCATATTCATGTTTGGGAAGTTTTCAGCTATTACTTCTGTAAATAGCCTCTTGATATCATTTATGTTTTCCCTTTTTCTTTTATCCCTGTTAATCTTATATTGTTTTTCAACCTTGCAGCTGTTGAATTGTTATTTCCTGATTTCTTGTTATTGTTAGAAGATCTTTCCTTTCCTGTTCACTAGCTGCAATCTTATCTTCGAGGTGTGAGATTCTATCTTCACTTTGAGGTGGTTTTTGCAACTTTCATTAGAGTTTTTGATTTCCTGTATATCTCTTTGAATCTGCTTAATGCATTGTTTGTCTCTTAAACTGTTCATTCAGGGATTCTATCATTTTGCTTTGTTTCTCTAATTGCTTAGCTGTGTCTTTGTTGGATGCATTCAGTATTTCTTTCACTACTTTTATCATTTCTTCTTTTATCTGGGAGAATATTTCTGATTTGAGTTCCCTCATAGCTTCCTGTACTTGCTTCTTTGAGTTGATATCATTTCTTACATTTCAGGTGTATGTGTAGTATTTTCTTCTATATACATGGCTACTATTTGTTGCAATGGGCTGGAGGTTTGAGATTGCATTTTGGTCTTTCATTTTGTCATTTTCATGTATTTCCATGTTTCCAGTAATTTTCCAAAGCTTTCTCTCATGGCACAGCACCGGCTTGGCTCCCCCTTTGGTGGGCCTGGCTCCCCTGGTTGAATGAAGGTCACTGGGCACAGTCCACTCAAGCCCGTGGAACCTCTGGAGCCCAGTCCAATGACCCAAGGGGGTTGAGTAGGCACCTAGCCTCTTGGAATCAATGGTCCCAAACTCTTCCCAGCTTGCCCTGGTGAGCTGCATCTCACCTCACGGTGTGGCACTGGCTTGGCTCCCCCTTCAGTGGGTCTGGCTCCCCTGGTTGAATGAAGGGCACTGGGCACAGTCCACTCAAGCCCTCAGAACCTCTAGAGCCTAGTCCAATGACCCTAGGGGGCTGGGTAGGCACCCAGCCACCAGGATCTAGGGTCCCAAACCCTTCTGGGTCTGCTCTGGCAAGTTGGCAGAACTTGCAGCGCATGGCACTGGCTTGGCTACCCCTTCAGCTGGTCTGGTTCCCCTTGTTGAATGAAGGTCATTAGGCACAGTCCACTCAAACCCGCGAAACCTCTGGAGCCCAGTCCAGTGAGCCAAGGGGGCCGGGCAGGCAACCAGCTGCCAGGATTGATGGTCCCAAACCCTTTCTATAGTTATTTATTAAGAACAGTGGTTGGGGCCTGCCCTGCCACTGGGAACTTTGAGGAAGCAGGCATCAGGTGGAGGCTGCCTGAAACCTCCCCCAAGGACCCACCCTGCCACAGGGAACTTAGCAGAAGCTTCCATCAAGGGTAAGCAGCCTGGCACCTCCACCGAGGGCCTGCTCTGCCATCGGAACATCAAGGAAGCCTGCCTCAGGCATAAACTGCCTGGAACCTCCCCTGTGGGTGCACCCTGCCCCCTGTAACATCTCAGAAGCCTGCCGCAGACTGAAAACTGCCCTGGACTGCTTCTGCTGGGCCTGCCCTCCCACATGGAACATCAGAAGACCTCAGCAGGCTCCAGTTAGTGTGAAAAAATTTGGGACTTTGCTCCCAGGTGGCGAACCTTGGACTACAGCAGATTAATGGTGTCATTGTGGTGAGTATGCCCCTAAAATAGAGGTGTACAGTGGACAAATAGGGTCAGTAGTAAAACCCCATCCAACTAACTGTAAGACTTTGGTGAGTCTGAAGAGTGTATGTGATCCCTCCTACACATAAAAAACATCAGGCAGAGTGAAAATGAGAAAACAAAAAAGCAAAATGCAGCCTCAAACATATAGTTCACCAGAAGCAAGTAAGTGTAATTGCTATAGTAAAAAAGAGAGAAAAAGAAAGTGCTCTAAGGGATATAACTGCATGTATGTTTGAGTGTGTAAAATAGATGACCATATTGTTGAATCTTTGTTGGATCTTTGAGCAGAACTGTTTGTAGTCTGACTGTTTGAATATTTACTATGTACCCTTTAACTTTGTAACTTGAACAACTACATCCAAGTTGACAATAGGTAATTTATAAACTAGTGATTTCTTGGTGGGTCTTTTTCTCATTTTCTTTTTTTTTTTCTTTTAGAATTCTGTATTACCCTTTTTTCTGTTTTGCTTCTCTTTAAATAAATTTTAAAAATGTATAATTGCTATTGTAAAAAAGAGGAAATAGAAAGCACTAAAAAAGATATAGCATGTATGTTTAGGTGTGTAGGATTGATAACCATATTTCTAGATTCTTGTTGGATTGTTGAACAGATCTGTCTGCACTCTCACTGCTTGTGTGTCTACTTTGCTTTAATTTTGTAACTTGAAAAACTATTTCTAAAAGAACAATATGTAATTTATCAACTAGTAATTTCTTACTGTTTATCTTCTTTTCTTGAAATTCTGTAATATTTCTATCTTTTTTCTGTTTTTTTTCTCTTTAAATGAAAACAAAAAACAGTGGTCAAAATTACAATTTATTCTCTAGCTTTTAGGTTTGACATTTGAAGGTTGCTCACTTTCATATTTAAAGTGTTTTGTTTTTTCTTAAAGGAGGATACAGAAAATTTTTGTAATAGACTACATTAATAACAACTCCTGACCTATACTGAACACATGTTTCAAAGATTCTCTTAAGAGGACACATGAAATATTTCATATCTTTTAAAGCACTTATATAATAATGATGAAAATTTTAGGTTTCGTATTTTGGGGAACTTAAAACTCATGTAATTCCTTGAATAAATATTGTAACAGCTAATAGTTCTTATAACCTTGCTCATCCATGATAGGAGAATACTAAGCCTTTTAACAAGGAGAACACATGTTTTGTGGTGTTTTATACAGACATAATTCATTCCCATGTTAATGAAGATTGAACTTGATTCTCCATTTCATTTTATATGATTAACTTTCAGATGGAAGACAAAGTTTTGAATGTAAATTTGATTCTAGTCCCACAAAACACAGTGAGATTATATGGCTAGCTCAAAATTACTCACTTAAAAGAGACCACACTGAGATCTGGGCTACTTGAGTCTTAGTTCACTGTATTGTACATTCACTGTAGTGCATTTAATCTTCATTAGGAAATCATGGACAACAAAATGTGTATGTTACTCAAGAGCTTTAATTTTTTTATTTTTTAAATTTTAAACAGTATACATTTGCTGTACATATGATAACATGTATCTACATATATCATGGGGAGCTGGTGTATGTACATAACACAGTTCTTTTTACTTCTCCTTCGGCTTCCCTAAGAAATTTGTTTTAATGATGGTAGAAGGAAAACTAATTTAGATAATCAGAAGGACAGGGCTTTTTGAAGCTCTCATCTTTAGTCATTATTTATGTTTGGACTTAGCTCAAGACTATAACTTCAAGGGAATACTTACAAGGAAACTTGGTCACTTCAGCCTTGGCGACATTTCATACAGGAAGCTTTAGTATTATTTACCTTCTTCAGTGAATTTAAAATCAGTGAGGGATGAAGATAAATTTTTCTTGACCAAAAGAAAAAAAAATGGCTATAAACTGATTCTAAATGCACATCATGTAGTTTTCATTTTCTGACAGAGCAGTATTTCAGAAGATAACTGAGAGGAGGAATTTATGGCAGGTGCATTACTACTTAGGAACTAATCTCACACACATGGCTGTTATCGTGAAATATGGATTTTAATAATCCTGGCTCTGTGAGTTGTGTGATCCTGCCGAGTGGGAATGTGATTAGCCATGGCCTAAAAGATTAATTGAGATATATAGCACATGATTACATCTAGTGAACTTCAAACTAATCTGAATTGCTAAAGTTTGCATAGTTAATGATATATCCTCATAGTGAAACAAGAATAAATAAATCAAAATTTTATTACATCAACAAGGAAAACATCTCTTTTCTTAGGTCATGTTAAAGGCCACTTAAATAGAATGTAACTGTTCCATAGGCAGGGAAATTTTTAAAAATACAGATAAATATATAACTGAATTGACAAAAAAGAAAATTCTCAAGTAATTTTTGAAATTTTCTGGGTCACTATGTATGTTATTTAAATAGAATTTTGTTCAAAAGAGAAAAATCATTTGTTTTCAACAAATATATATTTAAGAAATGAAAAATTAAAATCCAAATGTTTAATTAATGAAAGTTTAATATTATTATTTTGCAACAGAGATACAAGAGTGATTTAGTTCTTTTCTTAAATGGAAAACTTTGCAAAGTATTTTGAATTATAGATATAACAACCAAATAAATGACCTAGAAAACTACTCAAACCCCAACTATTAGTTTTTAATTCTTATTAGATGATATTTAAATGAATTTAAAGAATTGTACTAGTGAAAACATAGGTAATAAAGTAGATAGAGCATTTCAATAAAATTAATTGCTTATATGCAAGACAAAGTTCCAACAATTTGCCTTTTATAAACTTCTGTATTATACAGGCTTTTCTGAGAGAAGTACCAGCTCAAGCTAGAGTCAGCAATACTCTAAAGTGATTGGAAGCAGTTCACCAAAATCGACAGGTACTCAGAAATAGGGAGCAAACAAAAACTCAAGCGTATATAAATTTCAGGATTAGAGGTGGTTAGAAAAAGCAGCAGAGCTATTTCTCAATCCAAGCCCTGCTTGCAGCACAGGTCTAGTGAACATGCCGTTAGAGCCCACCTGGACTAACTCTTGTCCCACTGGGAGACACAGGTCAACAAATGAGATATTGGCAAGAAAAGTAAACTTCAGAGGCACTAAGAAAAGTACACTTCAGAGAATCACTTAAAGGCAGTGACTGAGTTACAACATGCCAGGTCTAAAGACAGAATGCTACTAGACCACATGCTGGTTAGGGATCAGGAACCAGTTGTAATGGAATCCTGCACTCTCTGAGAGGCAGAAGAATAAGGCATTGGCGGGTAATTAGCTCAAACACCAGTTAAACAACCAGTTTCCTACTCACAGCCTTAGAAGACTGGCACTCAGTTCCTAAAAGTGCTAATGGATGAGGACTCTCCATTTTTAAGCTAAGGGGGAAAAATATAGTGGTAAAATCCTGACTGCAGTCTAAGTAAGACTTAGAGGACTCTTACCTTTTAGGATTTTTATGACTGTATTCTTTTTCCTTATTTATTTATGTGAAGTATTTGTTGTAAAAATGGAGAATAAGAATTAATTACTGCTCTAGTTTACATAGGGTGTCTCATGGTCATGTCATGTACTTGACCAAATATTGTGTAAGGAAGATTCAAACACAGATTTTCTACCAGCATATTAATTGGTTCTGATCTTTGAGTAACTTCCCTCAATCTCCAATTATACTTTATTTCCCTATTGTTTTTCTTATTCCCTCAACCTCTCTAATCCCTCCTCTACTTACCCCTATTATAGATATAAAAATATGAAAGTCTGATTTTTTAATTTGCTGTTGTCATTTTTTTCTTCTGAACTATTTTCTTTTCTTATTTCTTTGTCTTCCACATTACACTATCCTTGTCATCAGAACTATTTCACTGTCATAATGAGATATGAAGCAAATGAGAAATTTTTAAAACAAGTTTCAAGTTATATGATGTATGTTTAGTTCTGTAGAAGCTGATATTACTGGTAATTGTTCTGTTTTTACAATACAGTTACAGGGACAAAACATCCTACTGAATAAAATGAATAGGTGTGTGAACATTAATCATTTTCATAGTTACTTTCAGTGTTAAAAGAGAAAAACATTTTAACTCATAGTTTGTAGAGTTTCCAGTCCATAATCAATTAGCTCCAATACAAGGTAACATCTAGTAGAGGGGGTTCATGGCAGCAGAAAGAAGCAAAAGTTAAAAGCAAGGAGGAGAATAAGCCTCTTTTTATCCCCCTGGATCAAGTATAGCACTCACATCCTTAATCCCAGCATTACAGGATGAAAGAATCACAAACTCTTGATTCAGCCGCCTCCAAAAAGGCTGCCCTCACCATGATGCGTGAGGTTTTGTGGGGATGTCAAGACACAAACCATAACAGTTTATAACACCCAGAGAACAGTTCTAGATGCAGAATTTTTAAATAGTTATTTTTTTAGTTCAAATAAGTGTTTTACAACAAAGAAAATATAAAAACTAAAATGAAAATTATCTTTCTATTTGTATTGGAAGTAAATTACATTTTTATTTGTGCACTATTTATGTATTCAAGATTACTGCATACAGTTTATAATCTAAATTTATATGTTGAATGCTTCACTTTCATGCTTAAAATTATTTTATTTAATTGAAATTTTCTAGTATGTATATTACTTTGAAAATACTTAAAAAGCTGTAAACAAGCTCATGTTGCAAAAATAATTCTCTCCAACCTATTCTATAAGAGCTTTTTATTTTCTGTCATTTTCTAAAGAATAAATTGGCTTTCAGTGATCTCTTATCCATAACACTCAAAAACTGTTTTTGTTCTCAACTTTTAAATAAAGCTTTTGAGATGACTCCTTAAGTCTCTTTCACTGTGATCTTACTTTTAGTCCTTATTTGAGGCACATTTGCATTATTTCTGTCTTGTGAGATTAAACGTATAGATAAAGATACACACATATGTGAAATATAGAATTTAGAAAGACCTGCTTAGAGATATTTTCTATGAATTGCTCATGAAAATGTAGGAGACAAAAAAGAAATTTCATTATTTATTTTCAAAACTTGGTAGGAGAAAATGGTATGGGGGAAAATTTGGTTAATTATAGAGGCACTTCTATGTAAATAAAACAAAATGTAGGTATTGGTTTATCAGAAAACACCATCAAGCAATTATTAAATCAATGTGTTCAAAAGTTTGGAATAGTTGGTATAGGAAAGATGTTTTATGGGTGTTAACTGAGAGTGTGTTAATGAATTACTTTGCCAGCACATGTATCTGAAACGTCAGTCAGTAAATGCATTTTGCACAACAAACAGCAAAACTGAATAATAGTAATAATGCACATATGCACTCAAAAAGAATGTACTACAAAGGAGTTTTAGGGAGTTAAATATCTGAGTATTTTTAGAATGTTATATTTAGTTGAGTATCTTTGCTTTATAGATTTGTCTTTTCCTAGATATTTTAATGAACAGAATTACAAAAAGTGCTCTTAAATTCTCTTCTCATTTTATTCTGAATTGAAAAGAAAACATAACATACTTTAGAACATGCCTAGATTTTAGTAGTTGCTGCAAAAGTGATTTAAAAGTATAGGAATTTTGTATTAAAATTTTATTTGAAGTTGAGAAAATACTGAAAAACACTCAGGGAAACAACAGTAGTGGTGTTAGTGTTAATTATATATGCATTATTATTTAAGTTGATTTTCTTTTTCTTTTTTTTTCTTTTTTTGCAGTACCGGGGATTGAACTCATGACCTTGCGCTCACCAGGCAGGCATTTATACCACTGAGCTAAATCCCCAAGTTGAGTTGTTATTTAAGTTTCACTTGTCTTTTTTACTATTCTATTTCTTTTATAGGATCCCATACAAAACACATAATATATTTTTTTAAGTTCTCCTTTGCTGGAGATAATTTTTCAATTTTCCTTTGTGTTTCATGTTCTTGACAGTTTCTACAGTTTTGGCCAGGTATTTTATATAATATCTTGGATTTATTTGAAGTTTTTCAATGATTATCCTGAAGTTATTGATTCTGGGGTTTGGAGGAAGATGCCTAAAGAATTAAAGTGCCATTTTTGTTATATGTGTATTGGAATGCAGGCTCAGAGGTAAGGTTAAGATTGCTTAGTTCATGAAATTGTATAAAAGAACCATCTAATTTTAGACTTCATATATACCACAACTGAATGAATTTTTACATGCCCTGTGTCCTTCCCAAATTTTAGCTTTTTATGTTAATAGTCTTGTGTCCATCTATTCTAAGATATACCTCAGGCATGTGAAAATAAACACACTATACAAAATATCACTTAGCATTCCAACCCCAAATGTGGACTTTTATTTTTCTGAATTCTCTGTATCTGCAAAAAAAACACATTATCCTTTCAACCACCCTAACCAGAGAATCAGAAGTTACTTCTAAGTCCTCTTTTTCCCTTACCCATTTACCTACTCTATAAATATTCAGTAAATCAGTTTAGAAGATGACTTATTTTCCACACTTTATTCTCCAATTTCTCTGAATAATCTTTCTGTCATTCATAAGCTTCACTGACAGGGTGAGATTTGTGCAACAAAACCTCTCTAGAATTCATTTTACTTTAGTGCTTATTTTTACAGTCTATTTTCAGAGTCTGGAAATGTACAGTTCTTTTGAGTCCTACAGAATGAAATTTCAGTATGATTCCAAATTATGTGCCATTGGCAAAATTGCATAACCTTCCTGGATCTCAATATTCTTACCAGTAAAGTGGAGAATTTCAATGAATAAATTTAAATGTTGTTCTAAGATTTGATTAGTATGTAAAAATCATCTAAATTGTGCCTAAAATACATTATTGACTTAAAAGGTAGTACTAACATATTTTAGTTATAATAAAATTTCAAAATGTGATTTTTGCTTGAAATGCCTATAGAACACATTATTTATAGCAGGAATCAGTAAACTTTTCTGTAAAGGCTATACAATAATTAATTTTGCCTTAGTGAATCAAATAGTGTCTGTGGCAACATGTATTTGTCTATCACTGAAGTGTGCAAAGATCCACAGACAATACTAAATGAATATATTTGGTTGATCTACTCTTTATTTGCAAAATAATAGCAATCAGCCAGATTGTTTCTTTTTCTATCGTTGTTAGCATAAGAAATGATCTGTCTGGGGATTAGGATATAGCTCAGGTATAGAGTAGGTTCTTAACACCTGCAAGGCACTGGATTCAATCCCCAAAAAGGATAAACTAAATTCCAGTTTACATACAGGAGAAAATTAATTTTGACTAATTTATATATCTCTAACATTTAAAGAATTACCTTTACATATTATATAGTCAATGTGTTGGGTAAATAAATGAAAAGTCTAATTTAGAATTATCTTTTCTTTTGTCATGGTTTATTAAAATTAGAACAGTTTGGTTATTTTTAATTAGTAGTATTAGAAGTTATTTTATCTTTGGTCAAAATGGACTTTACATATATTTGTGTTTTCAGTGCTGCACATGTACATAAAAACACTCAATGCTCATGTTCCTTCAATCATTTGACCATAGAAGTACTTCGTTAACTCTGTATGTAGGACTTATATTTCTCTACCTGTTGTGTGTAACACTTTACATGACTGAACATTAAAATCTTTGAAAGTAGGATTACACTATGTTTGCTTATCTTGACTTTGCTGGTTATAGGACACTTATTTTCCAGTTTTTATTTTTTCTTTATTTTAATTTTATTAGTATATGATAGCTGTACCTAGTTACTACATTCTTCATGGGGAGTTGGTATGTATACATAACACATCTAAATTCTTCTTATTCCCTTCCCCGTTCTCTCCCTCATTCCATGTCTGTATTTTTTTTTATTATTTTATTTTGTTGGTACATGTGTGTAGCACAACTTATGGGAAGTTGCTATATGTACATAACACATTTTAATTTCTTTTTTTCATTCCTTATCTCTTATCTGCCTTTCTTCTTCCTTTATCTTCATCTTCTTCTCCTTTCAGAATGATCTATCTAGTTATAGGACTTGTAAATAATTCATTTCTAAATAAAATTTGTATTATGGACTTAAAACATGTCAGGGTTTTTATTCAAAATAAATTTCTATTAGATATTGTTACATTATTACTTATGTTTTGCATTTATGTATACATGTTACTACTATGATATTGTTCAAG
Organism: Hydrochoerus hydrochaeris; assembly: GCA_004027455.1. Lineage (NCBI taxonomy): Eukaryota > Metazoa > Chordata > Mammalia > Rodentia > Hydrochaeridae > Hydrochoerus > Hydrochoerus hydrochaeris. The sequence continues at coordinate 381,606 of PVLA01000525.1, read as the reverse complement.
TATTGTAAGTGAATATTACATCTTAATATAGAATCAACAGACCACTGACATCAATATTTTAGCTCCTGGAAATACTGAAAATATCCTAAGTAGCCACAGGCTTGCTCAAAGCTATGTCTCAGAATGCTGCTGACTGAATATATACTTCTGAGTATTAAACACAGTCATACTGATTGGTGCAAAAAGGATTGGGCTCCCATTATGTCCCAGAGTAGAAAAACAACATGAATCTATTTTTACTATTGATTATTTACAACACACTTCATCAAGTCTCACTCATTAAGTCTTTTGCAAGTAGCCAAATATATTTTATAAGAAATGTACATGTACTTAAAGGTAGCAAGATCTTATGTTTCCATAATCGTTGTCTCTGGTAGTATCAACATGGAGCCACTTAAATGTAGTATTTATTTCCAGAAAGCCCAGGGAAGAACACCATGAAGTAACTATCATGTAACTTGAGCAATCAGAATGAGCTATAACTCATAAAGTATGTCTAAGTGAGCATTTTGCAGATGTAATATGTGCCTTTTGGTCTTAAGAACTCTGACTCTTCAAGTTGGATAAGTAGCAAATTAAGTATCTAGAAAATTACTTCATAGCATCTTTATATAAAATGAGGCAAATTATAAGAGGTTATTAAACCAGTTTATGCTTGCAAAGGATATTGTACTGTCAGGTATCTAATTATTCAGTAAATCACAGTTGTAGTACACTAAAATACCATTAGATTGACCTTGTTAATATATTAAGTATCTCTGAGTTAAGAGATTTGGGAACAATTCACTACCTGAGAATGTCAGAATAGAATTTTCTTTAGCTCCTGTTACTCTCTCTGACTAAATAACAGTGTGCAAAACCATGTGCATCATTTGAATCGTAGATATAAATACATTAACTTTCAAGATCTCTTTGTGTGAGTCATTGTAGAGGATTCTACAGCATGAACACGGCTCTTCCTATATGCTAATGGACCCAGTTTATGCAAGTTACCTGAATTACATGGTTTTTGAGGTTTGTGAGAATTATTCACCTTTGGGAGGGAAAAGTAGACTCCTGTCAGAGTTGTGTATTAAGGGTTCTTAGAAAAGTCTCACTTATGAAAGTGAGGGTTCATACAAATTCATACTTTGAACAAATGGCAAATAAGAAGAATCTGAATAAACTACCCAAGTCATTAGTTTTTCTGAGATGACTGGGTCTAAGTTTCTATGGAGGACTCAGCCCAAAAGCTCCCTAATTAGCCTCAAGAAGAGAGCTCACACTTTCCTTTTAATTGTGGGTCTCTTGAGATCTATAGTACCTAATAACACACAAACAAGCCTCAAAAAAACAAGAAAAATTAACAATCTCTCTGAGCTGATTAAGACAAAAGAAGACATATTGTAGGTAATGGTGAAAGTATATATAAGAGACAGTAGTTTCAAAGAAACCTAAAACCTAAAGTAATTATGAGCTAGAAAAATATAATTTTCCAAGGATATTAGAAATTACATAGGTTTTATTGAAATTGTTAGTTACTACTGACTTAGAAGAGTGAGTTCAATAGTGATATCAAAGCAACAAAAAAGAGAGCAAATAAAAACAAAAGTATTTAAAGGGAATTTCCTGAAAAAAATATATATATATATACACACCATCCATACCATTCATTCATCAACAGCATCAACCATATTCAGTAACTACAGAGAATCTTTAAAAAGAAGAAAAAAAAACAGTTATTTTCAATGATAAAAACTAAAATATTCATCACCAGCATACCCATAAAAAGAAGTACTTATATGAATTCTCCAGGGAGATTGAAAATATTCCTATATAGAAACTAGAGACAGAGGAAGAAACAAAGAACAGTGGATAAATAGCTGGGAAAAGCAATTCAAGCAATAATTATATCATGAAACATTACCCATGTAATGTTTATTTGCAGAGTAAAAGATATGTACAGAATAAAATATATAGGAATAATGGCATAGACACACAAAGGTTAAATGAATGGATAGAAAATGTTCAAACATTAATATTTGAAATGTGAAATACTATTAATTCTTTAAGAAGTCAAGTATGCATGTTTTAAGCCAGTTAAAGTTGTCACTAAAAAAAGAACATGTAACTAAGAAATGCAAAAGTGGTAAAGTATGGTATGATAAAAACTAATAGAATTCAAGGCTGGGGATTTAGCTCAATAGCTCAAGCACTTGCTTGGTAAGCATGAGGTCATGAGTTTGATCCCTGGCACAAAACTAATAGAATTTGAAAGACATTCAATAAGAGAGATAAATAATAAAACAGAAATATAGTCTATTTAAACATGAGCTTATTTTGAAATCCTATATTGGTTATACTATTTTGTTTTTTTATTGTTTTGTTTTCTTTTAATCTGTTTAAAAAATAAAAACAAATATATCATGACTTTTGTAGATTGAGCAGAAAAACATTAATGGTAAAGATTATCACTATAGAAAAATAAAACAAGTAAATATTGATTATATGAGATACTAAAAAAATAACACATTAACCCTTAAACAATAGTAGGCACTAAATAACATATGAATAACCATATCCAATAACTATAGAGAATAACTCATTGTCAAATATATCTGATATATTTACTATAATTTTCCATATACTTACTAAAATGATTACTATAGATCTGAATACAGTGATTAAATCCTCAAATAAATAGAAAAAAGTAAATGTAAAATACTTAGAAATTAAGAAAATGTACCTTGAAATACTAATATGCCAAACTAAAGTCACAACAAAAACTGGAAGAATTGAAATATAATGAAAACATGAGAAAAATTTTGTTGGAGGCATCAAGACAAATGTATCTTTTGTCTGTATATTAGAGATGAGACCAAACCATCTGCTATCGAACACTGAAATAAAAAAATAATGAAAAAAAATTTAATTACATAAATTAAAAGTATGGATTAATAACACTGAAATAAAGATACAGTAAGATCAGAAAATAATGATTCTTTGAACAGCCAGTGGAATTTATGAAGACTCATCATGGACAGAAATAGAGCTGTATAATAATATAAGGAACTAAAAGAAGAATTTCAATATAGATCCTACAGATATTATATAATAAAAAGAAAATTACAAATAATCTTATGGTAAGGCATTTGAAGTGGAAAAATTCCTAGGGAGAAAACATAGAACAATATATATGACATGGCAGCAAATGTGACTCAGGGCTGGAAGAAAGAGCAGTGTGAGAGAGGGCAATCCTGTACTGCCACCTCTAAGCTCTGTGCAATTGTGCTATCTTGCCTACTTCTACCAGATGGTGCAGAGCTTGGTGTATTAGAGTGGAGTCTAATCCACTAGCCACCCAAAATTATTCCCCTTACTAGCATGTGGTGAACTCCTTTGTCTCTTCTGACCAGTTTTGAAGTTTGCTTTGACTGAAAATAGAATAGCTACCCCTGCTTGATTTCTGACTCTGGTTGCACAGAATCTCATCTTCCATCACTTGACTTATCAGTCTATTTTGGTTGCATCTTTTTAAATCCAATATTCTAGTCTGAATTTTATGATTTGGGAGTTAAGACCATTGACACTGTTATTATTGAAAGGTTGAATTATGTCATTATATTATTTTTCCTGTGTTGATTTGTTGGAGACCACTATAAGTTGGCTCTGAGCAGGATTTAAATTTAACTAATTGGCTTTCTATGTTTATCTGTGGGTCTGTCCTAGGCCTCGACCCCTTGCCTGGCGATAGGAGTTGACTCATAGTAAATGAACCTCTATGATCACTGGTCCTGGCTGAGGCTTGTAGTGATCTATGAGGCCAGAGACACCTCAAAGGGCAAGATAAGGCCATAGCTACGGACACTTGGCTCCAACCCCAATTAAGTAGATAGAGACTGCAGCTACAGAATTTACTCCTACTGTCTCACTTCTACCATGCCTTCATGATAAGACAGTTCCACTGAACTGACTTGATTCATTACTTAGAGATGTCCTTGAAGTGACTCCCACGTCCTGCTCATTGCCTGCCCTTTCCTTAGTTTCTCTACCCCTTGTTGTTGGACCTATTAAAAATGGACATTCCAGAAAAGTTTTGTCTTAGCCCTGGAAGTCTCAAGCTCAATTAAAGGATTATGACCCTCCTGGAGTGTTAAAAAATCATACAATTGTCTCTTTTTATTTAACCTCTGTCATACACTTGTTTGGGAGATCGGGGATCTAAGTCAGGACCCGATCTGATTTATGGATGTTTTGATTTCTTTCTTTAACTGATCTATCCATCCATCCATCCATTCATTTAAACACTGACTTGGACATATTTTTGGCCCTTTGGGATCTTTGGTGATGTTGATCTTGTTCTCTGAACTAGAAAAAATAAAATTAAAATTTTATGTAGAATGAGGAGAGAAACAGAGTATGAAAGTATTGCTGAGTGAAAAGATCAAAGCAAGTAGCCTTAATCCTGGTTCTGAAGTTTCTACAGGGCATAATAATAAACATGGTTTTGTACTGGCACAAAAAACAAAAAAGACATGTTGATGAGTAGAACAGAATTGAACATGCAAAGACTACTACATGACTCTTTAGCCATCTGATTTTTCACAAAGGGACTAAAGACAAGCTGGATAAAAGATAACCTCTGACAAATGGTGCTAGATAAACTAGTCATCCACATGTAGAAGACTTAATCTAGACTAGTATCTCCCACCCTGTACTAAAATAAGTCAAAATGAATCAAAGACATATATAAAAAATGGAAAGGCTGACTTTGCTGGGAGATGAAACTGGTAAAACTATTGAAGACATAGGCTGAAGCAAGGTGTTTTGAACAGATACCCTATTGCATAAGAAGTAATAACATGAATCAAAAAAAATGTTTTTAAAAGTTCTGCACAGAAAAGAAAACCACCAACAGAGGATGACGCAAACTATGGAAAGGGTAAACATTTTGCCAGTTACTCCTTGGACAGAGAACAAATATCTAGCAGTATAACAGTAAAAAATAATAGATCTAAAAAAAAAGACAATAAAAAATGGGCAACAGGAAAAGACACTTCTTAAAAGAAGAACAAATAGTCATAAGGACAAGCAATAATATTCAGCATCTTTGGCCGCTAGAAAAATGCAATTCAAAACAACACTGAAATTTTATCTTTCTCCAGAAAAAATATGTAAACCAAAGTCTTTAAAAACTATATTTATAAAAAAGAAATAATATCAGTGATTGTAGGAAAATGGATGGATGTTGACCCCATAATTCCAAATGAAATAAATTGGATATAGAAATCTAAATATAGCATGTTTTTCTTCCATAAAGAATACAAAATATAAAGAAATTGAAGAGTAAATAATAAAAAGGTGATAGCAAATAGGAAAGTACACTTTGTAGAGATGGGAAAGGGTCTGGAGAAGGTGGGAGAGGAAAAGGTGAGATAGAAGAGGAAGTAAAAATGATAAAAAGTCACGTGCTTATATGCTAATTCCCCAAAATGAGTGTTATTATTTCGTATGCCAAATATACCAATAATATTTCAAAAATCACAATACAAATCAAGACTAGTTTCTTACTGATCAAATACAACGAATATGTAATTTAAGGCATTCCACAACATAAATTCCAGATATAAGTGACTTTATCTCTGAATTCTACCTGACACCTGAAAAGCAAAGAGCATTGAGAGTTAAAACTATTAAAGAACAGAGAAGATGTTTATCTTTCAATTAATTTTATGACACCATTACAATCTTCAGACTAAAACCTAAAGAACACAATTAAAAACCACATTCCTTTGCTTGTATTTGTACATATATGTGCATACATGCATGTGTAGTAATACTAAAGCAAGTATTAGTAAACCAAATATTCTAATCCATTTTCAAAAAGAGCATATTTTTAGAACAAGTTAGGCTTATATTAGGAAATGTGATTAGGCTAACATTTGAAAAAGAATGGGATTCCCAACCCTATCTGAATATGTAGAAAATATGATCATTTCAATAAAGACCTTGAAATTTAACATTTACATATGTTAAAAATTAAGAATCCAGGCATATAAAGGAGTTGTATCAGGCATTTAAAAGGTCTAGGAAAAAAGTAGCTACAGTAAAATGACAGTAATATCTACCATCAGAATGTTTACAGGCTGTAACACTGGTTATCTGGCTAGCGCAATAAGATATGAATGAATAAATGAGTAAGATCAAAAGGGAAAGAACACAACACAATTTTTGTCAACTACAGATAGCATGATTGGAGTTGATAACTGGGTTTTAGAGAAATTTCTATAAAAATAGTAAACAAAATCGATTCTATGTCTATATATCAGCAATAAAAAAGGTACTAAAGTTTTGAATAAGTAAATAATATACTTCTTTTTAAAGTAAGATAATCTAGCTTTTCAGTGTGACCTTTTTGTCAAGTGAATTGATAAATAATGAATTTAGAGTAATAAAAACATAATTAAAATATTATTGAAAAAATGACTTACATCTTCACAAGGGCTTTCAGAAATTGCACAGTTATGTATTAAATAAATGCTGCAATTTTAACTAGCTGTTTCAACATCCAATATTATTCAAACCATTTACATGGGGTAAGATGTTCCACTGTTAATCATGTTTCTGTCCTTCAGATCAGAAAAACATTAAATCTGCAAATTCAACAGCCGAAAGGATCTTAGAGGTCTACAGTAAAACTTTCTCCTATAAACATAGAGAGGCACCCACATGACTACACCCTTTTGATAGATTTTAGGTCTCTGAGCCAAGTTGAACAAAGGAGATCATTACATAAAGACACATTTTATCCCTCCCTGAACTATAACCATAAAACACAAATGATTTTGGAACTCAGTAAGCATGTCTTTGCCTAAAATTTTAGGTGGTTTAGTATCAATTTATTGTTGTGCATCATTATTATACTTTTTTTGTAAAAAAATGTTCTTCTGGTGCCATAGTTTATGTTGGTTGCCCACAGGCTTCATGCATTTGCATTGTGCATTTGTGATTGGTTCACTGTCTAGCACTTGGATTGATGGTGTCAGTGCTACACCCGCCTAGGGGTGGAGCCAGCATACAATGTAATGGCAGGAAGAAGGTGTGTCTCTCAATCTTGTAAGTTTCCACTTGCTGTTTGCAGCCACCATGAACTGCTGCCCGCCATGCCACCCTGCCTTGGAGCCAACTGAGTATGGACTGAAACCTCCAAAAACTGTAAGAAATAAACCTTTCCTTTCCCAACTTTGGGCGTCAGGTATTTTGTCTCAGTGACAAGTAAAAAGTAACTAAGACATCTGGGAATTTCATACTTTAGTTAATAAAAGAAAAGTCATTGCCCCAGAGGTAGATATTAAAGATATTTTCAGCTTGATAATGCTTTTGAGTTTTCAACTTGAATTTTCAAATACCATATGTGATATGCATATCTAAACACATAACACTACTCTTGCATGTTGGCAGAGATTTTAAGCAGTGTGATCAGCATAAAAGATTCCAGGGCCATAAGATTTTATATACTGCAGAATTCCTTCATTTATAGCACTTTTTATTTAAGTAATAAACATCCCTTTGTAATGATTTGTGTTGAGGACTTTGGCCTATAAAGTCTTTTCTAGACAGTGGCAAGTTCAAGTGAACATTTTCTGAAATTCTCTTTTCTTATCCACCAAGTTATGAAAAAATGTATTGCTTCTGCAAAGTAATGCAGACCCAAAGTCTGCAGTGTATAAAATTTTATAGGCAGAAGCCCTTGTAATTTTATTACAGCAGGCTCTTCACAAGTCCCGGCATGGTATGCACCAACTGCAGAGGCTGAGGAAGAGCCTGTAAGACAGAACTATAGTTCTTCTTAGGAAAATCTTGTAACCCAACAAAAAAGAGCATTGTACCTTTATTCCTCCATTAATTTTAGCCTGTCTATATGAGGTGGCTTCTGAATTTTCACCTTCTATATTGTTCCATTGTGATACTTTATGTTACACTTTATGCTTGATGTTATAATGTTATACTTTAATGCTGGAGTTTATTAACATAAGTACTGATAATAAATCAATTCATTGACATGTTCTAAATCTTTATTATATTTGGGCAACTAGTGATGTAAAACTGACCAAAGGTGATAAGGATTATGAATTAGCATGGAAATTAATTACAAATCACAATTATACTAATAGCAAGTGATCTTTTTCATGTTTATTACATGCTTGATACTTTAAGAGTTTTACATATAATCCAGTTATAAATTATTATAATCCTGGGTTACAAGAATGTAAAATGGTGAAATTGATAAACACAGTCAGAACTCTGAGAAAGTGGTACTAAAAATTGTTCTTAATGATCATATCTATAAACACCTTTACATTCTCACTAGTAATTGCTCATATTTCATTGTATGTAATTTTCCTACAGCTGTATCTTGTAAGTCCTACAATTAATTACTTTTTAAGCAGATAAAATGATATATTTAAGAGTATACAACTGGTAGTGAGCAGTTGTATATTCTTATTCCCTGTGAATTTGACAGGAGTCATGATTCTCTAGTTTTCCTTCCATTAGTTTATAGTACATTTTAAAAGTTTCTAATAATGTTTCTATTTTTAACTCTATTGACAATTTCTCTTTTTTTTTTACTTTCTACTGAAATTTTTTTATTATGATGACATGAGGTAATTTTGTCTCCTTTCTACAAGATGATTTTTCTATGGTTGGTATTTAAGAATAACTTACAGATCTATGAAAAGCCATTCCCACTAACCCAGTACTGATGAGTGAAGTTTCCTGTTGAACTTAAAGGTTTTGTCTCTATTAAAAATGAGAGATTTATCCCATGATTGTACCTATTAAATACTCATTTACTAGTAGCCATTCAGAAAATTTTAAACAGGAAGCAAGTATGACTCTAATAATTAGTAGGATGGACATGAACTCATAGCCAGGGACGCTGCAAAGGTACCTAAGATAGTCATAGCCCTTGGGAGAAGGGCCAATCATGGGTATAATGAGTAACCAAAAGAATAATACTAATAAGTAGGAGAGACACCCACATAAATTTAGACATTCATGTTATTTATAATTTCACTGATTCATTGCTCCAGCTTGATGGAGTCATTGTTTTGATTTTACATAGGAGAATAATTTCCTCTGGTACATAAAGCCATGTGCTTCCAATCACTGTGTTATGCTACTCATTAACATTGAATCAGACTTTAATGTTTGATTTTGAGGTTGCTATCCCTGGAAAGTTTGTTGAATTCCTTTCGTAATATGTAGAGGTACAGTTATAGCTACAAAGATAGCAAACTATTAGGTTTGGTCTTTCCTATTTTTAAGAACTGTCTCTAAATCTACAGCTGAGGACAAAGGGTTCTAATTGTCTCAGGCTCTGCATTCCATCAGCCACTCTCACCAGGGATCAGTCACTACTCTGTTACACTTTCTGAGCAGCTCAAGTATTAGATATTGCAATGTTCCTCACCATACACTTCCAGCCCTGAGGTGTCTCTTATCACCAGGTGCTAGTATAAATAAAAGGGCAAACTTAAGAGAAATACATAGGATTTGAGTTTTCTAACATATCTTTAGTCAGAGGACTTGATGACTTTCTCCAGGAGTGTTACTGGAAATGGAAAGAGAACTGTGTATAAAGGATAGACAGGGAATAGTCGATCACCAGCATCCAAGAATATTCTATTAGAGTTCACAGTTTCTAACAGGTAGACAGTTAATTCTGGGCATATCCTCTTGCTTTGCAGAGTGAGACTGTGTGTAGGTTTTATTTGGACTGCTCATCCTCAGAGTGCATGTCAGAGAGATTACAGGTACCCTTTGAGGGAGTAAATATCTCTAAGGACAAAGAAAGTCTAGAGGAAAAGGCTGAGCTTTATCATTACATGTTGGCAGTACATATCTATAGTGTCCTCGCAGACAAGACAAGGAGCTACCTCACCATGCCCAAGCTTGAAAAGAAAACTGTTGAACTTATTTATGCAGCCATTTTTTTTACTTCTCCTTTGATCTTACTGTAATAGCAGAAGTTTTAGTATATACAGTTAAGAGAAAGTGTTTCCATGAAATTCAGCAGATAGAAAGAACTACTGATTATTTGTGAGATGGCCAAGTAGGATTCAGAAATGGATGTGAGATTTAAGTTTTAAAATAAACTGTACTGAATCACTATAAGAAAAAAAGTTCTGCTAGAATAAGAAAAAAGTGATGCAACATTATGGAATATGGTCATATTTTACTTTAGGTTCTTGGTAATCAGTGGTGAAGGCGTTCATGACATAGCATATATGAAAAATCATTTCAAGGAAATTAAAACTGTAAATATGTATACTTTGGAAGACTGACAGTCCACAGAAAACCAGGTGTCTGTATCTGAAAATGTATGGACTGTTATGTGTGTGCATACATATTTTTTATTTGAAGAGGCAATGGTATGCCTCTAAAATTTCTTTATATCCTATTATATCACTACTACCAAAAAACATTTTAATTTCTCAGAAGTATTTTTTCCATTGCATTCAACAATGCAATAGACTGGTCCAGAAGAATTCTCTGGAATTGCTCAAAAATGGAGCAAAAATCTAAGTAATACTTTAGTAATATTTTCAGAAAAACACATTTCTGACTTTGTTTCCAATAAAATGAGAACTCAGCCATGTATCTAAGTTTTTCACACAGTAATTTTCTTCACTCTTTATTTTGGCATTACTTTATGAAACTTTAATACCTATCTTCATATATCATTATAAAATATGGCCAAGGTTACCTGATACATGTATGTTCCATTAATAGATACACATAAACACACATACACCGTACACATTCACCGATATTCGCCAGTGGCCTACTAATGGTACATCTATATTCCTGAGTGTTTCTATGAAGGCCCACATTATTTTTCAAGAAAATTAAACAAATTCTATTACTAAAGTCACTATTCATGTAATCATAAGTATTTACTCTCTCATACATTACAGGAATTGTGCTAAACATTGGAAAGTGTCACAATGAGAAAGATAAAATTCGTTTTACAACTTTTTAAGAATGGCAGTTAAGTGAAATTTTGTATTCCCATACATTCTGATAAACAGAGCTAAACACATGGTGCAAAAAATGACAAAATACCAAGGAATTCAATGGGAGGGAGGAAGAGAGAGAGCTGCACAAAGGAATAGCATATAAGGTGAGAGCTAAATGGAGTATTAAAAAGTAAAGGATTCTGGGAAAATGTTCAGGACAAGTGAAATAACAACAATGATTATGTAATGTCCCCTAGGTGTCAGGTAATATTCTGTACACTTTACAGGCAGGAACATAAAGTACTAATTATGTTTAGCGAGATGAAAACAGAAGTCAAAATCTACCCTACAGCACAGTTAAAGGTGGTCCAGCTGGGATTTCAAATCTGTGGCTGTGGCCCATGGATTGTCTTCCTTGCCATTCTGCAGTTCCACCTGCAGGCCCTATTTTTACATATTTGTACGTGTCAGACTTTCAGAAGTAAGACAGTCCGTGAAACATTTATAGGATCTCCGTGACTGTCTTGCGGACGTAGAGGAAAGGGTGAAAGTCTTTGGAGCTATAAGGATAGGCAGCACAGTTAGATGAGGAGGGGTTTCAGACGCTTGTGAGTCTTCTGTTGCCTAGGCCATTCAATCACTTTATGTAGAGTAAGTACTTGAGTCTTCAATCTAATATCCTGGCTGCTGCATGGATGTCAGGTTAAGTGAATGATAGGCTGGTGCTGAGACACCATTTAAGAGGCTTTTGCAGTAATCAAGGTGAGAAATGTTGGCTCCCTGAAGGAGAAATAGAGATAAATGAATGACTCCCAGTTTTTCAAGGAGAACCAAAGGGTTGTAATTTTTCTACAAGGATTCTTTAAGGGTGTGACAGAAATTAAAAATTCACATACAGCCTTCACTCTTACAAGAGTATCAATTATGTTATTTACTTAGTTGAATCACAGTAGAATTTGCAATGGGGAAATTCCATAACCTTAAATATATTCTTACTAAACTATAAATAAAGAGGTATGATATAAGAAAATGTTTAATGATATTGCCCTTAGAGGATTTGTTTTTAACTGACAACTAGAATACTGAAATAAAGCCTGGAGACACTGATAAAATGCTATTTGAGAAGTCTAATTTTTATAAACATGCCACATAAAACAATCCCTGTATCCTCACAGGGATGGATTTAAAGCAGTATGTATCTCCTAAATCTTCAAAGCAGCTTAGAGACTTTAGCTGTGGAATTCCTAAAAAATCTCCCATTGGAATTAAGCAACTAAGTATTTTGTTACTGCTTCTAACAGATGCATTAAATATACAAACCAGGTACTAAAAAGGATATGACATTCCTTGTACACCGATTCTTAAAACCTGTTACAAACCTGATTTAGGCTCAAAATTTCTGCTAAAAATGTAGATGAGAATCATAGAATTGTAGAGTGGAGTTTCAAAAGTCAGATATTCTAGCACAGTAAATTCATAAAATGAAGTGTTGTTAGTTATAGATCCTTATTAATAAATAGCTTATTCTTCAATTTTTTCATATGGACTTAAAAAACATAAATCAAACAGGGTTATCCTTCTAAGACTTTCACAGGCAGTCACCATTCCATATACATAATTTTGCCTCCCCATGGAAGTCTGTGTTTATGAATATTATCAGACATGTACATAGTAGAGCTACAAAAACCTACTCAAGAAGTATTAGTCTCCTAGATCAAGCCTAATTCAGTTAGAGATGAGAAATAGTTGTGTTATGAAAATCTAGAGTATGCAGACTATGATAATTTAGTGTCAGTGACAGGATTAGAATTTTCTGATCTCCATTTCAAGACTTAATCTCTTATCTTCAGTTAAGATTCATCCTAGTCTTATTTCCCTTGACTAGAACATAAGTAAATGCCTTAATATTTCCTTTTACTGCCTAAGAAGATAGTCTTAAACCATGTCATGCCAGAAATACACTTGTCAATGCAGAAATTAATAAGACCAAGTAGAGTTTGTAGAAGATGTTCTACAAATGAGACATAATAAAAGTATAAGAACTTTTCATACAAAAATGAAATTTTAATATATGTATCAGATTCTAATTTAAGTGGAAAAAGTACATGCCAAAATTGTAACCTGAGTGGTAGAAAATTTGTCTTCCCCACATAGATATGACTTTTTTTTTCTTTTCCCAGTATTGGTAATTGAATTGGAGAATCGCAGATGCTAAGCAATCATTCCACTACTAAACTACTTCCTTGGCATCTAAGATGGAACATTTTGAGGTTGATAGTTGAGTCATGCAACATGACAAGAGGTGAGAAAGCTGACTTCATTATGTTTTTTTGTCCTTAAAATAAATAATTATTCTGAAAGAAACGAATATTTAATAAATTTCTTTAAAAAAAGTATTTCTCTGGCTACTGGGGATTTAGCTTAGCGGTGTAAGCACCTGCCAAGTGAGTACGAGATTGTGAGTTCGATCCCCAGTAAAAAAAAAAAAAAAGTATTTCTCTGAATATAACTACAAGCTACTGTGATACTGTGGGAAAACAACAGTAAATCATACATAGAAACTGAATATAATCTATATTATTGTTGGTGTCTAAACTGTTGAAGGTTTGGTCCTCAGTGCAGCTATGGCCAAAGGTCAGCTGGCAGAGGTGACTGAACTGTGATGCTCATACCTGCATCAATGGACAAATCCAAAGTGGAGTTCCTGTATTTTCTGTGCCAAAGATGGGAAAATTATGAAAAAAATTACTTTCCCTATTGTTCACATGCCAGTATGTGATACTTTATTAATGAACTTTTATTTTTTTATTTTACAAATTAAAATGGCTATGCTCTCCTAGGTGTCCTAATAGTTACAAAGTCTTGGGCCCTATAGAACAAGTATGGGTTTTTTAGTTACCAATGCATTTTTTAGTTACAAATGATTTATGTTTTTCAAGCCCATATGAACAAATGCATTGTACAAATGTACATATAGTAACCTTAAAGAAAACAACACACACACTAAATCTGTGATAAATGTGTCAGAGATTAAAAATAGCTCTAGCTATTAAATTGTCATTTGTTAACGACAGGTATTTATGAATTTTAAAACTGTACATATGCCCTTTACACTAATTCTCAGTGACTTCGAGGAAGCTTGAAATTAGTATGATTCCCCTGAAAGATATTTTTGTAATTTCACTACTGTTCTGCATAGAAAACATGTGTTAAAATGTATTTTGAACTTTTCTATGATTTAATCCTGGGGGATGTTCTATACTGTATTAAAAAGAACAGAAACTTTGTCAGGAATAGTTAAAATATCAACCCAACTATGTGGTTGCTCTGAGTCTGTTTCTCTTTCTAAACTGATGTTGCTCCTACCCACATTACAGGATGACAACAATAAAATGTAAAGCACTTAGTGGTTTAGAATAGAGTCAGGTAAATATAGGCCATCAATCTGTCCTAACTAATATAATATCAATATTTTAGAGTTGCTATGATTCTCATTCTTTCCCCAAGGAAGAGTGGTAAAATGATTGACTCATTTTTCCTGAATTTAGTGGGGGTGGTTTTTTAAGTCTTCTGTTTCAAAGTTAAATTAATTTCCAAAGAATTTCTAATATAGAAAACATTATAGAGGGAAGGAAATAAGGATAGGGAGGGGGAAGGAGAGGAGAGAGAAGAAAAGGGGAGAGACAGGTAGGGAGAGAGGGAGGAAGGGGAGAAAGGGAAGGAGAAGCAGGAGGGAGAGAGGAAAAAGGAAAGGGGGAGGAAAAGGTGGAAAAGATGGAGAGGGAAAAAAGGGGAGGGAGAAAGAGGGAAGAGAAGAAGGCAGAAAAAGGGAAGAAGAAGGGATGAGGAAAATAGAGGGGGAGAGGGAAGAGGAAAGAAAAAGAAACCAATCTAACCACCCACTGAAGCATGGAGAGAACAGATGAACTGCTGTGTGGAAGGCTCTATTTCATGATTTTCTCATTGCACTGTTAAACACTGCTGTCTCTTCATAGACTCTGGAACTCAAAATACTACAATAAGTATTTTGAAGTGCAATGACTAGTCAGACTCTCAAACCTAGGAGACATCAGGTATCTTATTTTCTTCACTTCATACAGCATGAGGGCTTTGCATGCCTGCAAACATTAATATTTAATCCACTTGTCTTTCCATGACCCGTGTCAACATCCTAATTCAGGCTCTCTTCCTCTCTCAGACAATTAAATGATCTTTATCTGTTCATTTTCTAGCAAGTTTTAATATCTCATTGTACATATTTTAAAATCTGAAAACTTCTGATATACGCATACGCTTGTGAAGCCAAAACCATAATGAGAAGAATGGATATATCCATCATCCCCCAAAGTTCCTTATGTCCATTTTTAATCCCTCATTACCTATTTTTCAGCATCCTCAGGCAATCCATGTCTTGATTCTCAATAGTAGTTTGTACTTTCTCAATAAAACATATATGAACCCACAACATGTTCTTTTGTTTTGATTATACCACTTAATAGATTCTTTTGAGATTCCTCAGTGCTGCTATATGTATATTTCATTGCTTTATTGTGGAATAGCAGTAGTCAACTGCATTAATATACAACAATTTCTTTATATATTCTTCTGCTGATGGAAATGTGGGTGGTTTCCAGGTGGACAGTATTGGAAAATAAAGCTTCTACAAGAATTTATGTGTCTCTTTATGTAAATAGATGCTTTCTTTTTTCTTAGAAACTGGAATTAGAACTACTGAGTCATATGGTAAATGTATATTTTTTTCTTCTAAAGAAGCTGCCAAATTATTTTCCAAAGTACTTGTTCTATTTTACTTTCCTACCTTTAGAATGTAAACACCAAAATTCCTGTATATTTCTGCCAATATTAAGTTCAGTATTTCACATTTTAATCATTCTAAGAAACTTGTAATGGAAACTTCTTATGGTTGTGACATTGCATTTCCCTAAAGAGAGATGACAGAAAATATCTTGTGTGTTTGTCATATGCTTTTTTCTCTGATGAACTGTGTACTCAAATTTTTGTTCATGTAAAAATATGTATTTTTTTCTTCTAAATACATTTTGAAATGTTTTAAATTTCTAAATACAGGTCATTTATCAGATATATGCTTTGTATTTATATTCTTTGTTCACAGCACCACTTTTCCTTAATGGCATCTTTGAGAGAAGAAATTCAATTTTGAAAGTTGCATTTATTTTTGAATTGCATTTTTGGTGTTGGATTTAAGAAATATAGCTTAAAATCTACATGTTTTCCTATATTTTCATTGAACAGTTTATATAATCTATCTTGAATAAAGATTTGTATATGAGATAAGAATCAAAGCTCATATTTTTGCATATGGATATTTAATTGTTGAAATGCAATTTATTGAAAAGACCATCTTTTATCTACTGAATTACCTTTGCGTGTTTGTAAAAGGTCAGTTTCCCATGTATGTATGTCAAGATTACCAGATTTAATGATTGAAGCTCTTCAATTTTATCATCAAATTGGTGAGCCATGGTACTCTGATATTGGTCAAATATATGTCTAAACATAGTTGTTATTTATTAACATTTATGTAGCCCAATATTGACTAATAAAATATCTTCCTTAATGTGAGTGGGTCCCATCCAATCAAGTGAAAACCTTATTAGAAAAAGAGAGTGAAGTCCTCAAAGGAGGACAGAATTGGGCCTTTAGAATGCATTTGAGTCAAAACTACAACATTCACTGTTCCTTGATCTCTAGCCTGTCCCACAGATTTTAGAATTCAAACTTCCACAACCATGTGAGTCAGTTCTTTAGGATAAATCTCTTTATATTTTTACATTTGCTTACCCTGTTTGTTCTATTTCTTTGAAAACCTCTAATACAGTGATACACCACATTTTTATATTATTTAGGAAACTGTTTACAAATATCAAAACCTAAATCAAGCTTGCTTAACCAAAAATATTTGCTAGATTTGCTTGAGTGTCTCATGATATCCAAAAATAGGAAATGCAGCTGGTTTCAGAGGGATTAGAGGCAGAAATTCATGTACCACCAGAATTCTTTTTTTTAACTTATTCCTCTCTCTCTGTCTCTCTCTAAGAAATCCTGAATTTCTCTGCTTCTCATATATATCCACACAAAGATATGACTGCTGAGAGTCATTAAGATTGCCAAGACTGACCAATCAATTACCATTCATTCTCAACCCTAAAGATCCCTTGAGTTAGTCTCATTGGCCAGTTTAGGTCAGGAAACTATCACTGAGTTAATCTGGTGTAACTGGGTTTGAGGTTGGTTACAATACAACTGGAACTGTGTAGATGACATGGGAGAAGAGACTGGTCCTGAACAAAGGGTTCTGCACAAATAAATGGCTACATTTATTTTTGAGAACAGTAAAAGAGCTAAATTTCTAAAGTGACATAAAAGCAAATAAAGTATTAGATCCTAATAATTTAGTAGATCCATCTTGTTAAAATTACTGGACTGTATCTGAGTAGGAGGCTAAGGTTAAATCAGAGCCTAATTTTTGTTAAATAGTTGTTTCCTTTTGTTTGTGTTTGCTTACCCATATTTTAGAACGTAAGCTCCAGAACTATGCTTTGGATTTATTCATATCTGTATCTCAGAGTATGAAAAAAATATTTGGGCAAATTTAGGATTCTTTGTTTAATAATGGAGTAAAATTTATAAAATTACATTTATACATCATGTTAAAAGCACATAAATACTTGTGCAAAGACAGATCAGTTACGCAGTCGGTCTGTGGTAAAACAAGCCAAACTGAGGGACCTGTGCTTTTGTTGTACATTCTGAAAGGTTCCAGTCATCTTAACTCTCATCTCTCAAAATCATTGTTTCAGCCCTCAAATTTACAAATTTTTCTTGAATTTTTCATGTATTTCTGCTCAATATGTCAAGCATGACAGAACAGATGTAGGCAGTGAGTGATCAAACAGATGTTTCATTTGTATTTCCATTCATTACAATATGTCATAATTGACAGGACAGTTATGCAACTCATCAAATGCTTAAAAACTATTCAGGTTTCATTTCAAGGGAACTCATGATTTTTTAAAAAATTCTTCAAAACACATGGAAAGTTAAAACGTTTTTCTAAAACAAATTCTCATTATTGGTTGGTATTAAGCAGGCAAACCTGCTTTTCAGGCTACACAATAAATAAGGAATTTTTATCTTTCTCCATAGAGCAATCATGGTTATAATGGAAACTATTTCAATTCAACGGGGAAGCCCCTGCCCAGTCTTTAGGCCTTATATAAATTATATGTAAAAATAGTGAAATTTCCAAACTTCCAAAATTGACATAGATACATATTTCTTTTAAAGGTTCATTGTATGAGTATTTTCATCACCTGTTTTTGTGATATTAATGGAGTTTCTCCTAGTTTCTCTCTTATTGCTGAGATGTAATACCACATGTCAAAGAAGAAAGGGTTTATTTTGGGTCACAGTTTATAGAGCTTTCAAACCATGGTAAGATGGTTCTAAGCAGGGCAATGTGGCAGAGAAAGGTTGCTAATGGTATGGCAGATAGGAATCACAGAGAGAGATCAAGGGGTTAAAGAGGAGATAGATCCTTAAAGGCCATGGCCCCAACGACCCACATCCCTCAGCCAGGCTTCATGTCCCAACATCACATTTGGCTATAAACTCAGAAGAGGACTAATTTATTAATGAGTCTCACATCCCCATCACAAAATCACATCTCACAAGCCACATTACAATCACATAAGGCTTTAGGCTTTATAAAGAAATATAAATCATAAGTTTCCAACATTTCTGGAAAAGGTTACCCTTTACAATGTTTTTCTTGAACAGTAACTTTCTAATTGGATGTTTATGGACATTTGCCTGGGTAATTTATAACACATTTTCAGTGGGGCTTTCTGTGAAGATTTAGTTAGGGGATTATGATTTTTCATTGAATTATATGTATTACTGTATTTTTGTTTTTGAATTTTTCTCTTTGGCTATGGAGCATTCCTTTTGATCTTTGTTTTCAAAGGAATATTTTTTCAGCCCATAAATTTAATTGAGCACAGATAGTTTTTCAAAACATGTTAAACCCAACTTTAAGAGTTGAACTCCTATACTTCTGATATTGCAAAATATTGCTCTGTTGAGTATTTTTGAGGCTCTTTCCAGAGAGGCTTGTTGAAGTACCTGAAAAATCTCACTAAGGGCCTTTGTTCCACCACTGGGCATTCATGGGATGTTCGTGGCTGACCTTGTGTTTCTGTGCATTTTTAACCATGTTTCCCTTGGCTTCCAGTCTTCCATGTTTCTTGTACAGCCATCTTTACTGAGGCTGGCATTCTCCAAGCAGAGTATCTAGCTCTGATGAGCAGCCTGCATAATGGTCCTAATATTAAAACATATCTCTCTCAGTCCACAGGCCAGGGAATGGGCCCAGGCCATGCAAGCAACTTTCCAAACTTTCTTCTCTTTTCCCAGATAATTCTCTTCTCTCCACGTTAATTTTAACAGCAGTGACCCAATTTTCTACTACACCTGAAACGTCCCATCATCTTTTCAACAATCTCAAATTTTTAGATAAGAGAATTTGTTTTCCAACAATTTCCATTTTGTGTTCTCTAAAATTCCATCACAGAAGAAAATATAAAAAATGTAGCTACCTATTTGGTACTGGGAGACCAAAAAGGAGGACAAAAGCATAAAAAAAATGTGAAGTAATATCATAAAGCTTATCCAGAAGCAACTATTTTTACATACTTCTGGTTCATATTTCATATTTAAATAATAAATAGGTTATATCAAAGTGGTAGAATAAAAGATAAGGCAGACTTAAAGAGGAAGTCAACTAAACTTGTGTTTTTTTACTCCATACAGACCCCACAATAAACTTTGTGCTTAGATACCTATATAGGTATGCATATGTTACATGTGCATATATGTATATTTTCTTTTCATATTAGATGCATCAATCTTGATACATTTTCACCGGATATTTAATAGAATCCTAAGCCAAGTTTTTCCTATAGTTCTTAAAGTTAGCTAAAGGAATTGGCTGATATTGATACTACTTACTTTAGAATTGATTTGGATTCCTGAAAAGACTATGAACCTGGGGCATGGAGGACACAGACAACTAGCTTATTAGGAATTGGAAACATGTAAAACAACCCTCCCAGGAAAAAAAGACCTTCCCAGGAACATATCTATGTAACTTTCAAACCAATAGAACTTCTATTTAAACCCTATAAAAGATTATTAAATGACTCTGAGTACTTTTTATTTGATTCAGTCCCCAAGATTTAATTTTCTTCTTGTCTTCTTATGTTTTGCAGAAAATGGTGTGAATGGTCAAATTTTTAAACCTAAGTATGGGACATCATTTTAAGAAAAGAATTACCTACAGAACAAATAGTTTAATGTATAAAATTCAAGCCTTTTATTATTCAACTTAGTAACTTTGAGTAAGAGAATAGGTAGGGAAAAAACAAGTAGGCATCACTCGTCAATCATAGAGACCAAAAACACATGTGCAGAACAGAGATTATGGAATGACTTTACAGCCCTGCACCTGGACCCAATCAGAAAAGTGCCATTTCCAATTCTTTTATATCTGGCTGAAACCAAGCAGGCTCTTGATAGGACACATTAGATCTGACATCAGGCTGAGTTTTTGATAGGATGACTGTCCCAAATGCTTTTTTTGGATGGCAGAGAAACAATCACTAGGAAGAAAAGACACAAAATTAACCTCATGAGCTCTGTTAGTTTGCTCACTGGTTGCTTTAACTATTCAGATGTATTTATTTCCTACCTTCAACAAATGTAAATCCATGCTATCTTTTCCAAGTGCTTCATCCAAATTTTTTTTCAGGACCCCAAGAACCTGCAAAGAATTACTTTGGGTATTTCCTTGGGATCCAAAAGCAGGTAACAACTTCAACAAATCTGTGAATCTGGTCCAATTGAAACTTGCCTCATTTTAATATTGTAGGGCCATTCGATGTGCCACTTAGTCCTACCACCCTGTTTAACATTATTCGAACCACTAGTGAAACTTTACTTTTGCCAAATTCTATTCATGCTTATCCTCTGAAGAGCGAGCGCCCTGTCCTAGGTAAGAAGCTGATAAAATCCTCAGAAAGCCAACTCATTCCAAAGATGGGGTACTAATACCAAAATTCAAAAAGTGTGCTAATTTCAGCTACCATACATTTTTAGTTTCAACTCTAACCAATACTTATACACCAGTGCCTAGAGATATGTTGCATTTTAATTTGAAAAACAAAAAAACCTGTACTTTCAGATGATGCTTTCTGAAACATATCTAGTAGTAACTCAGAATTCAGGCAAGTTTAGGCTCTAATAACATTCCCTTGGCTTTTCACTTGATTTGTTTACATGACAATCAAGTATATGACTACTGATAATTGAAAGAAAATCCATTAATGGCTTTTTTGTTTTGTGCTTTGCCAACTTGATGGATTTTTTAAAATGGAAATAACAGTACTTCGCTTTAACAGCCTTGAATGACTGACTGCTTTGTCACTATTTAGACAAAGAGGTATGTATCATTTTAACTAGTAGTTTAGAAGCTGCATGACAAGCCATTGTAGAAAGGATTTTTTTAAAGCTTCAGTAAGATTACTTTGCTCATTATGAGGACTTGAACATCCTGAATTAAATTATAAAAGTCCAACCTGACTACAGCAAAGATATAATGAGAAATCCTGCTCTCCTAGGAGCTCATTTAATTATCTCAAGCATTGCTTTCAAAGTACAAGTTATAATGTGGCTTGTAAATTCCTATATAATACATGTAAATTATGAGCCATTTCAGAGAAAAGGGAGTTTGATGACAGTCCAATTTACATTTCTTTCTTGGCTATAAACACCCCTGCATCATTTTTTAGGTTTAGCATTAATAAACAGAGATGGAGTTTTGTTTTCCTAGCAATTGTCATCAAGATACATACTTTTGTTCCTTGACAAAATGGTAATTCCTTCAGTAAATATAACAGCTTGCTGATATATGGTTGAAATCTGAAAAGGGAGAGCTATAAGCATATAAAATTTTTATTTGTTGACTCAAATCTTGGTGTATAATTTGGGATCTTAAGTGAAATTTCCTTTGCCCTATGGGCCAAATATTTTGCTTAAGAGTGAAAAATGACAAGCTTTAAAAATACCTTGTTTAAATATTCTATGAATTTTGAGGAAAATTAAATTGTTCTACAATTTGGTAGTACAAATATAAACTTTCAATGAAATATTTCAGTGAATAACTTCAACAAATTAGTAAAACAAGTCTTTTCTTTCATCTTTTCTGTAACATAACTTGATATTATTTTTTCAAACATATTGGCAATAAAATTTAAATCAGATCTTTTAATTTTGAAGTATAAATAAATGATACTGGTTTATTTTTTGTCCTTTCTCATCTGCATCATTGTTAAGATCATGTAAATCAGCTAATGTTAAGCTTACCTCAAGGTTTTTATGCACCATTGAAATATTTTCTTCCTAATGAAACCCCTTTTGAAGAAATTTAGGTGATTTGGTCCAAAATCTACTATCTAAAACATTTGGGATGATGTTAAGAACCTGAATAGAATTTCTTCAGGTATTTCCTTGGGAACCAAACTGATAAAATGGTAGAATTTAGAATAGTAGTTCTGCACATATTCAGTGTATTAGTGAGCATTTCCAGTGGGTTGTTCTAGAGCACACAGAACATTATATAAAAGTACATACGCAATATATATTACAGTCAAGTATATTAATATTTGGGCAGCAAACAAATAGTTATAATAAATAAATTCTATAAATTATATGTCAGTTCTGCTCATAGTTTTGTCAACAAGCATGTTATGAAAGGGTTTTTTTTAACTTATTTAAAAATTGATCACTTAATGGGGCAAGTGACTATAAACTCATAATATTCAAATAGCACATATTCAGCGGGGGTGACTATAAACTTATAATAGTTAAATAAGTAGGCAAGATTGTAAGAATCTGTCCCTGTTGTGTACAAGACCCTCCTTACAAGTATTAGGACCAGTGAACTCTATGGATAGTGACACTCTTGACTAGAGTATATTATATAACAAAGGGATGGTCAGTCACTCCCATGATTATTTTAAATTATATAACATGCCATGATAGCTAAATGGTGAGGGACTGTTTTCCTGGCTTTGCAGAAATGAGCTGTCGTGTTGTAAGAGGTTCTACATGACCAGGATTTAAGGGCAATTTGTAAAATGTCACAGTACACAGGCTGACAGCCAGTAAGAAAATAGAAATCTCAGTCCTACAACCACAGGGAACTGAATTCTGCCTAAAACCCTGAAGCCCTGGAAGGGAACGCTGAGCTTCAGCTGGCAGATGAGATTCCACTCCCACTAACATCTGAATTTAGCCTAGTAATGCTGAGCAGAACTTTCAGCTAACCTGTTCTGTGACTGTTGGTTGACCCATTAGAACTATAAGATAGTACATTTGTGTCACTTACATTGCAGTTTGTGGTAGCTTGCTATGCACTAGATAGAAAACTAATACAATTAGTGAATCTGTTTCCAATTCAAAAGTATTTTTAGATCCTTGCCCCAAATATAACAAATTTTCTGTAATTTTTATTAAGTCACTGCCTTAGTTCTCTAAAGAAGGAAAAGGAACATAATGCAATAAGGATTTTAAAGTTAATTTTATAGTTGATTGGTATGTCAAAGAAACTTTACATGTAACACAGGGACCAAAGATGTGGTATTAGAGTTGGCAAGAGCAAAGAATGAGTAGAGAAAGGAATTAGAATTAAAGGAATTAGAATTAGAATTTAAAAAAATTAGATGTATTATGCACATATGGCAACTCCCCATGATGAATGTAACCATTATGTACTGCAAATGTAATAATAAAAATAAAACATTTTATAAAAAGCAGATAAGAACATATGTTGGAAACTACTTAGTTTTAATTTTTACAACTAATTTAGGTAGAAAGGTAAAACTGAAACAAAAATCTGATCAAAGTAAAACACAATATTTTACATTTTAGAATATCACTCATGAAAGTCTAATAGCTGAAACACTATATCTGCCATTTCAATTTTTACTAGGAGCATGAATAGGGCTTATTCTATGATGTTAAATTTAAATATTCTTTGGATCAAATTGCCTTCCTGAATCTTAGAAATTCTATCAGAATTTCCAGGATAAACTGGTTTATTCTGGAGAAAAAGTGTCTTAAAATTTCTTCAGCTTTTCCAATCTTTCCATATTTTAATTCAACTTCTTCATTCTGAAGTAGCTAATTACCATGATAAAGTAGAATAATAAAAGGTGATACTTTATTAAAATTGCCAAGTCTGTGACAATAGTTTGACATCTCTTGATAGCATCACTACTTCACATTTTCAAATTTTATACTATATCAGCTGTAATACAAATGCATTACATCTATTTGCATATGTAATCTTGGCATTTCATATTAAGCATAAAGGAAGATAAAGAATCTCACACTAATTATATATGTTAAATAACAAATAATTTCTTTAAAATTCCAAGTAACTTGGTTCCTTCAAAGCTGTAAACAGAGAGATGTATAATGATTAGGGTTGTATCTTGAATGGTCCGCAATAAAAGACTGCCTATCACCTAAAACAAAGTTAGAAACTCTGAAAAACACTTCCTGGTTCACGTGGTATTCCTTGAGGGCCTATTAATCAATGCACAACATAATTCCTACCTTGACAAAATGAGCACCAGATCGCTAAACAGACTACAGAATAGTTTTCAAAAGTGTGCCAAGAAAGATGTGACAGGATTCCTCCATAGTTAAGGAATCCTGGAGGCAAGCAAACTTAGGATCATTAAATCTTTTTGCTTCACAATTAAATGGTATTTTTGCTAGTAGTACATAAAAAATACTATTCTGCCTATCTCTTAATGTTTAATAAACAAGTTCAATAGTGAGGATATATAAATTATTTATAAAGATATAACCCCAGCACCACCCCACACTCACGCCAATGTCACTGCAAGGGCTCTGTATAGTAATGAAGGCAAATTGACCTGAGTCTGCTAAAAATAGTAAAGCAAGCTTGCTTGAGAAGACTAATCTGAATCAGGAAGACTGGCCTCCATAAGTCTGGACTTAAGAGACCTGCAATCCTGGTGGTTGATTTCCCCAGACATGGGTAAATCTTATTTGAGGGTATGTTTCATCCCAAGGTGATCATGGTGACCAGTGCTCCTAGCAGTGGTGCTAACAGGAAAGTCTTTTCTGTACATGGACTAAAGTCTCCAGCTCCATCTCCCATCTCCATTATTCTTTCTATGACTTATAGAGGTGGGAGAAAGAGAAAATAAATGTTTCTTTGTCCTTTTTGTTGTTGTTGTTAAGGAAAAAATTTAGGAACATAAATGAAATTCTTTTCAAAACTCATTGTTGATGACCATCTCACTGGTTTGTCACACAGCACATGGATGTCTCTCAAAGACATGTTTGCCAAGTGAATGAAGCATGTATTTTATTCCAAAACTCATGTTCTTTCTATAGTTGTGAGCAAAATGTACATAATACTTTGGAGTATTTTCTATACCTTAGACAGTAGTTTGGATCAAGACTGTTCCAGAGGTGGGCTTGTGGGAGCCAATGATGTTGTAGAGGCTCTGCAGTTGACATGCTGTTAGGAGATATGCCCTGTAGAGGCAGGCTATTGGACGGCATGATGTGCATGCCGTACATCCCTCCTGGAGTCATCTCTTCCCTCTCTGCTTCCTGGAATCTATGAACTAATCAGCTTTCTTTCAAGGTAGCCCCTTCTGATTTGCTGTATTCTGTGTTTAAACATGCAGACCATGGACTGAAA
Organism: Hydrochoerus hydrochaeris; assembly: GCA_004027455.1. Classification (NCBI taxonomy): domain Eukaryota; kingdom Metazoa; phylum Chordata; class Mammalia; order Rodentia; family Hydrochaeridae; genus Hydrochoerus; species Hydrochoerus hydrochaeris. Next base: position 355,758 of record PVLA01000525.1, on the reverse strand, counting down.
CATGAACCAAATAAACTTCTTCTTCATTAAGTTGTGACTATTGGGTATTTTATCCAGTGCTGAGAAAGTAACAATGTCATTTTCCTTAAAGAGATTATTTCATTAGGCTTATTTTTCTTAGAAAGATCAGGTAATTAATTATAATTCTAAAATTTTAAACCCAGGTAATTTAAGTTTAGAAATTGAATTTTTAACTTCTACTAGGTATTCTTTTTCTTTGGAAATAGAAGGATCACTCAAAATGCTATCGGTGAACTTTTAAAATACAGGTGAGGGATGATGAACTCAGATGAAAAGTTCAGAGAAGACCAACTGAATAATCTTTCTTATAACCTAGAAAATGATATGACAGAAAACTGCCTTGTTTGTTTAGGAAATAAGCTAGGTGAAAATGAGTAATCTATGGTGCATTTATAGAAAGTAGTGTCTTTATAGACCAATCTAGATGACAATAGTCTGACTTGAAAAGCCTGGGTATTATACATGCTACACAGATATTAACAAAAAGATTGTATTATGTCACCATGATCTGATACAATCAGTCATTCAGATGAATGAACTAGCTCCACTTTTTTTCAGAGTGTGTGCTTATCAAATAACCTGAGTATTTATTTGGTTTACCTTTAGATTTGCTACTGTGGAAAGAAAACACTCACCCTAGGCATGAGTAGCCTATTTGATAGCTGTATTTCCAATGATGGATTTATATCCATAGTTTCTACACTTACCTTGTGGCTCTATAAAAGTAAGTTTAAATTTGAATGGAATATCCTATACCTAATATTTTATTACAGTCAGAAAGAGTGGCGGTTGCCTATAAACCTGGCTACTTGGGAGGTTGAGGCAGGAGAATGGCAAGTTTGAGGCTAATCTGTGCAATTATTGACACTATTTCATAGAAAAAATTTTTTTAGAGAGTTGAGAGTGCAGTTCAGTGATAGAGCTCTTTGTTAGCATGCATGAGGTGCTGGGTTCAATTCCCAGTGCTCCTAAAAAAAAAAAGAAAAAAACCTTAAAAAATTATTACAGATATAACTCCCACCTTTCAGACTGGTGTAATAGTTAGTTATTTTATTTTTTCCCAGTACTGGGAATCAAACTCAGGTCTTTGTGCTTGCCAGGAAGGCACTGTGCTGATGAGCTATATCCCTGGCCTAATTTTAAAAAGTTCTTAAATATTTAACATGTTCAAAATATAAGAAAATATGCTCTTCAGTTAGATTACAACTATTGCTCATATACAGAAGGATCCAACCATGAAAATATGTATTTCCAAAATAATTCCCATGAGAGCGAAAAAGTGGGAGAAACTTACTATAAGGAATTTCATTTGAAAATAAAAAAAAATTGTAATGAAGTGGTGACAATCTACCTAAGTAATAGCAACACCTCAAATAACTTTGTGTAAAAAAAACAAAACAAAACACTTTGATACACTTTGATACAGGGTCTCATTATGCAGTTTAGAATGACTTCGGGCTCACTTTGTAACCCAGGCTGCTTTTGAACTTGTAATAATCCTCCTTCTTCAGCCTTTTGAGTGTTGGGGTTACAGGCATGTGCCACCAAACCTGGTTAATAAATCTTAATGAATCAAATCTCCAGACTATTCCTTGGAAAATTCTCTTTATTGTTCCATATGAATAAAAACATGATTTTTCGTTGAGATTTTTTTTTTATTGAGAACCTTTCTTTAAAATACTAAATTTCTCTCTTGATAAACTATTTGACTCATGGCTTTTCTTTTTTTTTCATTTTTTTTCTCTTTCATGCAATAAATAACTTGTAACATTTTAGCTCTTCAGGTGAAGCCTAAAGTTTACAGCACATACTCTAGTTTTGTTTTACAGTTTATACAGAAATATTTTTTTCTTCCAGTGTCTGTTATTATTCATAGACCTCTTTGTTTATTTCTATGTTTAAAACACTTGAGTTGTTCCCTAGGGAAATAAATTGATGATATTGATATTTTAATATTTATAATTTATTAATATAAGCTGGAGTTTTAAACAAAAATAATTGCCTTATTTCTCTATGCATTATTTCATAATTTCAGAAAGGCACTAATATTGATCAGGAAAATACTAAATGATTCAACTAAAAAATAAATCTACAATACTACTTTCATGAAAAGATGAGACATAACCAGTGTACCATTTTTAATATAATTGACATTGATAAAAGATCTCAAGATCTTTTTTGTAAAACACTTCTTTTGTTCGGCCTTTTTTCAAATATTCCAAAATCTTTTGTTCAGTGACAGATATGTTTTTCATCATTCATTCAATTACCGAACAACTATGTTTTCAGTTCCTATAATGCGATGAAAAATATTTTATGGAGAACAGCAGAAATAAATGCAGGACTCTTCCTTTAAAAACTTCAAATATTTGGAAAGACAGGTATAAGCAAATGAGTGCTGTCAGTTTGTATCCTAACAGCAGTTATATTGAACAGTGAGGTAGAATCTGCCTATGGGTAGATTCACTACATATTTTGATACAGAAATAGGGCCTTGCTTTGTTAGATGATACCTTTGCATTTAATATTCTGATAGGGTCTAGTAATGCTATTACCACAAACACATTTATTTCTCTAGTCAATGATACAAGCAAAGTGTCAATGTAAACAGATTGAGTTTCCACAGCCATCCCATAGAAAAATAGGATACCAACTCCATCACATATACTTAGAGGGATATAACCACTCTAAATAGAAAGTAGGTATTAATCCACTTTGCTGGGGCGTTTCTTCCATTTTAATCTAATTTTTCTTTCAGGTAGTGATTGTATATAGACATGAGCTGCCCAACAAAAAACAAAACAAAATCAAACAAAATAAAACGGAACCACAGAGCCAATGCTTTCAACTGCAAATAACTTCAGCTCTTGGCAAAGGACCCCCAGAACAAAAATCAATAAGGCGTTACGGACTTCCCAAAACAAATTAACTGGACTAGTGAGGTGGACTTCTTCTACAAACTTTTATTAGGATTGTTCTTTAACTCTTACTGTGATAACAGTTCAATCAAGGAATGAAATATGCATGAAAACAATTATTTCATTAACAGAGTTCACAGTATGTAAAGCCGTAGTGTAATACACATCTCAGAACACCACACAGCTTTCCTAAGAAATTTTTGTTTCTGTTGTTCTTCTATTTGTTTTTGTAAGGTCTAAGTTTCTGAAATAAACCTTTTAGAAAGTTTTAAAACTATACAGCAGAATATGAGGCTGAGGAAAGACTATGTACAAGACATAGGATTATCAATTTACTAAGCAAAAGGAAATATGATTTGGAAGGAGTCTTACTTCAAAATATCATTAAGACTCTTTTCTGAGTGTCAGAAAATAAACATGAAATTAGCAATCTTACTAATCTAAGGAACTATTCTTTTACATGTAAGTATATATTTTATACACACATACACATGTAAAATTGACAGTGTGTTTTTCAGTTGCTTTATTAGAGAATATTTAAAAAGACTTGCTGAAACAAATTTATTTGAATTAAACATGTTTTTAAGAGTGAGTTTTGATAGTTTTTCCTGATAGCTATATTTTTGAAGATTCTTTTTCCCCCAACATTGATGGGAATCTGTGCTTGAAAGATATTTAAATGTCAGAATCCTAATGTCAAGTTCTGCCCATTTGAAATACTATAGGATCTTTTATAATACATTAACAGAATTGAGATTCGTTTCCAACTCATGATATATGAGATGAATTAGAAGAAAATCTAGCCTGATCATTTTCTTCCTTAATTCTTCCTATCCTTTCTCACTTCTCCCAGGTCTCCATAACAGTGTAATCTAATGGTAATATTGAAAAGATACTAACATATTATCAACTGTGAGGTACAGTTAATTACAAGGAGAGAAAGAAAAAGGGAAACAAGATCATTTTCTCCTTTTGCTCTTCTAGTGGAACTATTACTCCAGTAACCCCAACTCTGTTACCTTGGGCTGTGTGTATGTGTGTAGATATCATCATCTGTCTGCATGCATACTTTCACAGGCATAGGCACAACTACACATATACTCACATTTTTCTGCTACTACACACACTACGAACACACTCAGCCACCTTATCTTTGATAAAGGGGCCAAGCATGTTCATTGGAAGAACAATAGTCTCTTTAATAAATGGTGCTGGAAAAACTGGCTATCCATATGCCAAAAACTAAAATTAGACCCATGCCTGTCGCCATGTACTAAACTAAAATCTAAATGGATCAAAGATCTAAATATTAAACAGAAACAATAAATCTTTCGGAAGACAAAGTAGGTAAAAATCTTGAAGACATAGAGGTAGCTAGAGAATTCATGAACAAGAACCAAACTGCACGGGAAATACTTCCCAGAATCAATAACTGGGATCACGTCTTATTAAAGAGTCTGCATGTCCAAAGAAAGCTCCAGCAGAGTGAAAAGGAAACACACAAACTGGGAAAAAATTTTAGTGAACTATCCCTCAGACAAAGGACTTCTGTCTAGAACTTATAAAGAATTTTAAAAAATCAGACCCCCAAAATTCAAAGACCCAATCCAAAAATGGGCATCGGAGATGAACACACAGTTTTCAGATGAAGAAATATGAATCACAAATAAATACATGAAAAAATGTTCATCATCATTGGTCATTAGAGAAATGCAAATTAAAACCACACTGAGATTTCATCTCACTGCAGAAAGAATGGCCAGGATCAACAAAACTACCAACAACAAATGCTGGAGAGGCTGAGGGAAAAAGGAACTCTTCTGCACTGTTGGTGGAAGTGCAGACTGCTGCAACCACTGTGGAGGTCAATCTGGAGTTTCCTCAAAAAGCTGGGGTTGGAGGTCCTATTTGACCCAGCTATTCCACTCTTAGGCATATTCCCAGAAGAACTGAAAACATCTTACCACAGTGATATATCTGTTACTACACTTACTGTATTCGTTGTTCAACAACCTGTTTAACAACTGTTCTAACTTAAAACTGAAGTGTTCTGTTCAGACTTATGAAGTATCTTTTTTATTTTATTTTGGCACAGTTTTTTTCCTATATGTGTGTTTTGAGACAGGGTGTCACTATGTAGTGCAAAGTGGCCTTGAACTCAGTTATGAATCTCAGGCTAGCCCCAAACTCATGGTGATCCTCCTGCCTTAGTCTCCCAAGGGCTGGGATTATAGGCTATTTTGGTACAGTTCTATATATCCTGCTTATAGAAAATCAGTGTCTTTTTTTGGCATAACACACCTTGTTTATATAGTACTGTAATTTTTTCTGATTGTATTCTATATTACAATACTGTAGTTTTATATTCTGTTAGGTATTACAGTCCTGCATGTAAGAGTTGGTCAAACAAAAGCAGTCATCAAGGTAAGTTACCTTTGGTCATTTCTTTATTTCAAATATTGTAAAGAACATACTATATACAGTTCCTTATTTAGCAACCAATTCATTTAATAAGCTAGTCCAGGAACATAACTTGGTCATTAAATGAGGAATCTCTGCATTGATGTTTATTGTATTGTTACTTTTGTTCTTGAAATGTTTTCTACAGATTTTTTTAAAAATTTTTATTTAAAGAGAAAAAAAAGCAAAACAGAAAAAGGGGTAGTAACAATACAGAATCTCAGAAAAAAAGCAGTAAGAAATCACTAGTTGATAAATTACATACTGTCTTCTTAGACCTAGTTGTTAAAGTTACAAAATTAAAGCATACAAAGTGGACATTCAAACAGTCAGACTGCAAAGAAGTTCAATGATCCAGTAACAACTTAGCAACATGGTTTTCAATCCTACACACTTAAACATACATGCAGCCATATCCTCTAGAGCACTTTCTTTTCTTCTTTTTACTTTTTAAGTCCATTATCTGCTTAGTTATATCCTGTTTCAGGTTGCTCAGTACCTTACTGACTTGTTTTGTTGTTGTTATATAC